>WSXT02066834.1:0-12448 GCA_011762715.2 Neuroterus valhalla | reverse complement strand
AAAAGTTAATTTATCTGTTTGAAAACTTAACTCCTTCAGTTGAATATCCTTTGTTTTAGTATAAAACTCTTATGCTAAGTTTGGAATTGGTTTTTTAAATTGAAAGTGTGACTATTTTTTCATTTTGATTTTACGGTTTCAACCAAGTGTATATATATAGTAATATTATGATGCTAATTGTTTTTGTCTACTGGTCTTGCCAATATTTAAATATTTAGTTATTTAATTATTTAATATTTGAATATTGACAAGACGAGTAGATAAAAACAATTAACATCATAAAATTAAGAATGTTGCTGGTCTATTTCTGGTTGAAAATAATTATTTTTTGGGTTCGAAATCCGACTATTATGTTAAAACATTGTATTTTGTCTTAGAAAATTATTCTTTCCATTTGAAAATTAATCTTCTTGTTTGAATATTTACCTTCATTATTGAAAATTGAAGCGCTCCAGGTAAAAATTTATCATTTCATTTAAAAATTCATCTTCTCGGTTGAAAAATGAACTATTTGGTTGGAAATCCGTTATTTTTTGTTATTTTAAATTGATTTTTTTATTGCAAGTTTAACTGTTCGAATTTTTGTAAAAAAATAATTTTTTTCCTTGAAAATTTGAGTATTCTCTTCCAAATTGATTTAATTTGGCAATGTTTGATCTGTTGTGTTAAAGGGTGTTTAGAATGAACATCAAGAATAAAATAAAAGATTGAGGTTTTGCGACAAATATGAATATGTTACTTCTAGTTGACGGGGAAAATTGGAAAATTTGACCGTGAAGAACCGGGAAATGACCAGGAATTTGAAATCATACGCTAAATTGCTACCCCGATACTTCTAAATAAAATAGTCACTATCTACTAAATAAATTAGTCAGACTTTCGCTGGTTTTTAATTTAAATAGTAATAAAAAAAATTACACAATAATTGAGGTTTTAATTAATTACATTTTATTGGAACGCTGAAGAAACGTTAGAGTCACGATCTAAATGTATTTATAGACCCAACGAAGTGATAATATTATCATTCATGCAATATCTTGTATCGTTAATTCATACTATTTATATCAAACGTTTGTCATTATTGATATCGACGAAGAGGTTATATGATTAAAGGTATGTTCGAAGAACCATTGATTTTGACCAATTCAATTGGTAAGTCAAACTACTATGTAGATTAGTAAGTTGTTCTTACTAATTCACTTTGGTCATGTGTAGCTTACCATTTTATTTAGTAGAAAATGGAGGAATGACTAATTTAGTAGTCAAATATAAGGCTACTAATTCAATTAGTTAAATTTTTACTAATTAAGATTGAGAGAGTGGGAATTTATTCGGTTGAACATTCGACATTTCTGGTAAAAACGTAATTATCTTGTTGAAAATTCAACTATTTTCTCGAAGTCATGTTTTTTCGCCGAAAGTTAAACTTTTTGTTGGAAATTCGCCCTGTTGGATTCGAAATACATCTTTACTTTCCTTGGAGCTGTTACGTAATTTAAGTACGGCCGCTTATTTCTCTAAAAGTTTATCTAATCAGAATTTCGCACAGACAATTTCGCGAACTGAAGTGCAGGCGACGAAAGAGGAGCGTGCTTCGTCTCGCGCCTTATCACCCAGTAGCTGGGGCGTCAATCTCAGATTCTCGGTCCGGTATAAATCGGGAATTTTCGGAAATCACCTGCTGACAGAGGAAAATCTGTTGAGACGATGCATCAAGTTCAGAAGACCGCGATCGTCTGGCGGGGGGTCGTTATGCTGCACGCATGCGCTCTCTATTCTCCGGTCTCGTCGGCAGCAGTCGACGCAGGCTCAGTCGCCCGCGACATTCGGCACGCGATACGATTGGATGCTCGTCTCGAAAACGACTGCGCGAAAACGAAAACCGGTGCCGGTACCACGCGTTTTTTCTCAAGACATGTCAACGGTTCCTTCAACTTATTAAACTCACCCCTAAAGCACACGGATACAAGGTCAAGATTTTAATCAAGTAATTAAAAAAAGAGTGACCTAGAGTTGTAAAAAAAAAATTTGAGCTCCATTTTTAAGAAAGGGGTAGAAAATTCAAGTCTGCTCAAAAGCGAGCTCAAAAGCGAGCTTAAAAGTCGCCTGGTGCGACAAAGCCGGTAGTATAGAACCTGAAACTTAACTGCTCTTTTTTCCCTGTTCGGCACGTGGATCGTCAAACACGTGTTCGATTCAACTTCCCGCGGTAATTTTTATTTCAAGTGAGTTTAGAATAAACAGTGAGAGTTTTAAAAAGTTTTGTTTTTATAAGTTCTGTTTTTATAAATAAAGAGGTGGATTAAATGAAATCATTGAAAGTGAATGATCGGAAGTGTTGCACTTTAGTGAGAAAAATCCTTACGTTCGCCATGTTCTCCTGAGAGCTGACATCAAAAAAGGCTGATAACATCTGTATCGAGAATTGTTAAAACAAAGGATAGGAAGGGCTGGGATGATGTAACTGTGCGAATTAAAGGTCGTCAAGGCTAAGATGTCGAGGGAATCTAGGGCGCTCTTGGTACCAATTTTGGTACCAATGTTGGTACCAATGTTAATTTTTCTGGCCCTGGGAGTCCTAGTCGTGGACTGCAGACATCATCAGGACAGTACTGATGTGGTGCATCGACACAGACACAGACACGAACCATCCTCGCGATGGCATCACAATTACCCACCTAGAAGATCCTCTTCGTCCTCCTCGTCCTGGAACGAGAGCGAGGACGAAGACTACGAGGATACAGAAGATGAGTCCGAAGAAGACTATGGCCTAGACACTTACGACAGGAGCTACCCGTCCAAGAAGGCCCACCGGGGTAGGCTCGATTCTCGGCACTCGAGGCCCCATTACCGTAGTAATCACCATGGAATCAAGTACGCCGAGAGGCACAGGAATTCCCGCTATGGTGGTACCAGGGGGAGGAATCACAGGATTCGTCCTAGCAGAGACAGGACGTATTGGAAAGGCCATCCTCAGGAATATGATGATGAGGAGGAAGTAGACTACTATGATGACAATGATCAATTTAATCGTTACGATGATGATAATGATGATCTTAGTGATGATGATGAGTACTACTCAAAGAGGAGGAATTTGCGCAAGCACAGGCCTGATGACTATGAGAGTCAAGATTCCAAGGATCAGAGAGTCCGTCAGGATTCGAGGCGGGACTGGAAGTCGAAAAACTCGATTCGTAAGGACGAGAGGAGAGATCGTAGGCGAAAATTCGGCAACAGTTATCGAGGTGTCTTGAAGAACAGGTTCCACGAGGATTCTGATGAGGATGACGTCGATGAGGAATTAACAGGAAATGGTCGAAGGAAGGTCTTTAAAGAGAACGGTACTGGATCGATTGATTACGATGATGAACTAGATGATTTCTTTGATGAGGAAGATCATGATAATGAAGATGATAATGATGATGGAGATGGAAAATCTTCAAAGGACATTGTCAAGGTAGAGAAATTAGAGAATGATGAGAGTGACGAGCTAGATAATGATTTTTATAAAAATGACGTTAAGCCTCCTCTGAAAACTTATGATGACATTATCAGAAGATTGACATCTGAGGATCCAACAACCCCAAAGCCAACGGTACGAAGAGACTATAGAAATATTGAGATCGGGAAGTACCTCAAGCGTGACGCCTATGGTAACTTGAAATATGAACCAAAAAATGTTTCAAGATCTGTCCTTGAACCTGTGACCATGACATCCTTTGGTGCTACCACTGAAAAATCTCTAATTGCAAAAATAGGATCAGACCCTCAGAAAGTGTCGATTGTGGTAGGATTTTTAGAGAAAAAAAAGACCGTTGATAGTAGTAAAAATGTTATTCCGGAAGTTGTGGATGCTCAGGTGAAAACGAAAAGTTTGGAACAGGACTACGAGTACTCGGATAACGAACAGGATGATGATCCTAGCGCGCAGGCAGACATCAATAATGCGGTGAGCAAACGTTTGAGTTTTTTGAAATTTAATTAAAATTTTATCAATAGTGACCATATTCTAAAGGTTGATAGATAAAGATTGATTGATATAGATCGATACATGAAATTGTATGAAATCTCAAGTGAAAATAACTTCTAAAATCTAGAGAAGTATCATAACAACAATTTTCCCCTTCAAGATTCGGAATTATGGAAACGAAATGATTCTATTCATTCTTTCTTCAGTTTCATTTTATTTTAAAGAAACATTCCTTTTATTTATTTATTTAATCGAAATTCCGAAAGAACCGCTTACAATAAATATGAAGATCTTCCTTACTGAAAATAAATGCTATAATAGATAGAACAAGAACATAATCCGGTAAGATTGCAGAATAGATGATACCCCCCTTTATTTCCTATGAAATTTTTTTTTTTCAAAATCAAACTACTGGAACATAAAATTGGAGTAATTTTCAATTTATTCACGAAAAAGAGGCAAAGAAGTTATTGTTCATTCCATAAATGTAACGTCTCAAATATGGGTATATTACAAATGTAAATTCCTTGTATTTAACTTACCATTAAAGTGTTTTCACAAGTCCCAGCAGAGTAAAAAATCAAAAGTAAGTGTTCTTTGATCTGTCATTGATATATTCTTACACATTATTCCGTTTTTATTGTTTAGATAAATTCATATATTAAGAAAAAAAGAAAGAGTTGCACATATCAGTTGCCATTGTAAGTAGAATGGTGCCATTTTAGTTGTCGATAAGAATCGAGGGAAGAATCGATATTTAATTTGAATTTTCGTAAGATTCACAAAATTCACAAAAGAGTGATTGGTCGTATCCCGAACCCCTTTTCGCAGGTTTTCTTCTTAGTTATAATACATGCTTTTTTAGAGAGAACCTGAAAAAAAGGGGTTCTAAATGTAACCAATCACACTTTGCGAATCTAGAAGCAAGGTTCACAAAAGTCATGAATGAGTGATTGGTCTTATCTCGAACCCCTTTTCCCAGGTTCTTTTTCTTAGTTCTAATTCATGTTTTTTTAGAGAGAACCTGGGAAAATGGGTTCTAAATGTGACCAACCAAGAAAAACAACCAACAAAGAATAATGTGACCAACCAAAAAAAACAACCTGGGAAAGGGGGTTCTAAATGTGGCCAATTACTCTTTTGTGAATTTTGTGAATCTTGCTTCTAGATTCACAAAAGAGTGATTAGTCACATTTAGAACCCCTTTTCCCAGGTTCTCTCTAAAAAACATGTATTAAAACTAAGAAGAAGAACCTGGGAAAAGGGGTTCGAGATACGACCAATCACTCATTCATGTCCTTTGTGAACCTTGCTTCTAGATTTGCAAAAGAGTGATTGGTCACATTAAGAACCCCTTTTTACCAGGTCCCCTCTGAAAAGAACATGTATTAAAACTAAGAAAAAGAACCTGGGAATAGGTGTTCGAGATACGACCAATCACTCATTCATGATTTTTGTGAACCTTGCTTCTAGATTCGCAAAAGAGTGATTCGTCACATTGAGAACCCCTTTTCACAGGTTCTTTTTCTTAGTTATAATATGTGTTTTTCTAGAGAGAACCTGGGAAAAGGGGTTCTAAATGTGACCAATCACTCTTTTGCGAATCTAGAAGCAAGGTTCACAAAGGTCATGAATGAGTGATTGGTCGTATCTCGAACCCCTTTTCCCAGGTTCTTTTTCTTAGTTTTAATACGTGTTTTTTTAAAGGGAACCTGAGGAAAGGGGTTGTAAATGTGACCAATCACTCTTTTGTGAATCTAGAATCAAGATTCACAAAAGTCACAAAAGAGTGATTGGTCACATTTAGAACCCCCTTTTCCAGGTGGTTTTTCTTGGTTATAGTACATGTGTTCCTAGTAAGAACCTGGGAAAAGGGGTTCTAAATGTGACCAATCGCTCCTTTGTGAATCTAGGAGCAAGATTCACAAAAGTCACGAAAGAGTGAGTGTTCGTATCTCGAACCCCGTATCCCAGGTTCCTTTTCTTAGTTATAATATATGTTTTTTTAGAAAGAACCTGGGAAAAGGGGCTCTAAATGTGACCAATAACTCTTTTGTGAATCTAGGAGCAAGATTCACAAAAGTCACGAAAGAGTGATTGTTCGTATCTCGAACCCCCTTTCCCAGGTTCTTTTTCTTTCTTATGATACATGTTTTTTTAGAGAGAACCTGGGAAAAGGGGTTCTTAATGTGACTAATCACTCTTTTGTGAATCTGGAAGAAAGATTCACAAAAGCCACAAAAGAGTGATTGGTCGTATCTCGAACCTTTTTTACCAGGTTCTTTTTCTTCTTTATGATACATGTTTTTTTAGAGAGAACCTGGGACAGGGGGTTTCAGATACGATCAATCACTCTTCCGTGACTTTTGCGAATCTTGCTTCCAGATTCACAAGAGAGTGATCGGTCACATTAGGAACTCCTCTTCCCATGTACTCTTTAAAAAAAAAATAAAAAAATGAGAAAATTTGAAAATATACGCAATCAATTAAAATGGTTGCCAGGGGGGGGGGGCAGTTTCTATTTCTACGACCCTGCATGCACATATTATCAATCTTTTAGTATTGATAGTCAAAATGGCGTCTTTCAGTCTAAAGGTAATCTGTCACATGTGTGAAGCTCTAGTGTTCATTATATACAAAATTGTGTTTATTGGTGCAAACAATACCTAAAATATGTTTCATCTTGTTAGAAAAAGTCCAAAATTCCCATATATACATATATATATACTCTTTTTTTTGAATCTTGCTTCTAGATTCTCAAGAGTGTGATTGGTCACATTTAGAACCCTATTTCTCAGGTTCTCTCTAAAAAAACATATATAACCAGTAAAAACCAGCGGCGAACGCGGGGGGGGGGGCGAAATTTCTGTAAATCTGAACATTGCATTCATACGTTTTAACGACGAACTGGTGTAACCCCCCCCCCCCAAATTTTCTGCTTTCACCACTGATTAAAAGTAAGAAAAAGAACCTGGGAAAAGGAGTTCGAGATCCGACGAATCACTCTTTCATTACTTTTGTGAATCTTACGAAAATTCAAATCAAATGTCGATTCTCATCGACAACTAAAATGGCACCTTTCTACTCGCAATGACAGCTTATGTGTGCAACTCCTTTTTTTACTAATATATGAATTGGTTTAAACAATAAAAACGTAATAATGTGTAAGCATATATGAATAACAATTCAAAGAACACTTTTAATTTTTCACTCTGCCGGGACTTGTAAAAACCTTTTATTGGTAAGTTAAATACAAGAAATTGAATTCGTAATAGACTCATATTTGATACGTTATATTTATAGAACGAACAATAATTTGATGCTTTCTTTCATGAATTAGTTGCAAATGACTTCAATTTTATATTACAGTAGTTTGATTTTGGAAAAAAAAATTTCTAGGAAATAAAGAGGGTCCAGCTATTTTGCAATCTAACCAGAAACTGTACCAAATCCAGAGATTTAGTAGAGAAATACAACCAAGATACAAAATTATTGAAATGTAATGATTCTATTCATTCTTTTCTCAGTTTCATATTATTTTAAAGAAATGTTTTATTTATTCATTTATTAAATCGAAATGCCGAATTATCCGCTTTCAATAAATATGAGATTCTCCCTTTCTGAAAATAAATGCTATAATAGGTAGAACAAGAACATAATCCTATTATACGGATTTATCAATATCGAAGGCGAGTTGCTAATCGGTTGACAGCTGCAATCGGGATAAGTCCGATTTATAACACCCGCAATCGTCCGATCTGTGGAATGGGGTATAAATATGGATGGTAAATTCTCACGACCTTGACACTGTGATTCACGATTTAACGATTGTGAACTGTAATTTCAGCTATCTGGTCGATATTTTTTGCTTAGGGAAGAAAATTCCTTTCGGTAATGCTCGCACCTCCTGTGCGCGAAGAACTATCCTCTTTGATACGCGCCTTTATCTTTTACTGGAAATGAGATAATCCTATAAAGTAGATAATGTGCCGTGGTTTATGAAACAAATAAGAAGAGCAGAAGGTTTATAATATATCGATTCTCACCAAATTCTTGAGAATTGATATAAATATATAATATATAAATACGCATTTCAGATTGTATTAGGTATTTTTAAAAAGAGATATGAATAGTCACAAGGTTCCTCCAACTTTTATTTTTGGAGTAAAAATTTATACCAATTTTCGTTATCTGGAATCGACATGTAGTTTGGATCTTCAAGGATTTTTAGCGCAATTTCCGATGGAAAAACCATAAGAACTATTCGACGAGAAGTCAGTAGCATCAGATTTTTCATACATGTGTTGTAGGAATTTTCCACACCTCGAACAGTTTTCAATTTTTCACGTTTTTAGTGTAAAAATCGAGGGTGAATAAATATCGCTGATTTAGGAATATATTTTTTTTGTGCAACTTTCTTCTGTGTATGATTTAGTTTTAATGCAAATTTTTCCCAGAAAAAAAATGATGTAAGAGATTTTAAAATAAATGTTTCAAAAATTTTTTTATGGTTTTTATAAGGTGAATAATATTAAAGACTCCTCTCTTTTTATGACCATAACGGGGATACATGTTACTACACAATTTAGGCCCAAAATCTGGATTTTGAAGTGGGTAAACAAAATAATCCCTGGAAAACCCCCATACACAAAAAGGATAAAGGTTATTTCAAGATGCAAAAAAATTGAGGTCAACAAGGGAAAAATGGAAGACCGCTCATTTTTCGTTTTACCCTTCTGATCTTAATTTTTTTGCATGCCGAGATCACCTCTGGATTTCTACCTGAATCACTTTTCACCCTTCGTTTTTTTGTGGAGATCGTTGAAGCGTTAATTGAGAACAATGCTATCCATAGAGATTAGAAACAAATCTTTCCACATTGGAATATTTTAATATTTGTTTATACTCCCCCCGTCTCACGGCTTCTCTCCTTACATAAACTCTCCAGAGTGCGAGGCGAGAATCGAACCCGCAACCAGACGGAGTAGGTTCAAAGCTGATGCCTTAGCCCGCATGACGAACTTCCACATGAAAATGTTTAAAAAAGAAAAATTTGGTCAGAAGTGAAACTTTGGCGAACGAATATGTCCACAAAATATATTTTTCGTTCAAAACTCATCTCGTTCACTCTAAATCTCTTGGACCAAAATTCTGGTCCAAGCAATTACCAAACCTGCGATTTTGGTCCAATAGACTGACTTTCCTGTCCTATGGACGAATTTCTGGTTTAATGGACCAGAAAGTGGTCCAGGCTTGAACTAGGAAATGTACGAGAATTCCGGTCCAATCGGATCAGAATATTTTACCGCTGCTTGGATCGGGATTAGTCCAATGGACCGGGAATATCGGTCCAAGGGATTTAGAGTGTTCACTCAGAAACGCTACTGTTGGGTTCAAAATTTAACTATTTTCGGAAATGCAACTAATTTGTTAAAAAGTCATCTTGTTTAGTCCAAAATTTCATTTCTCAATTGAAAATTGAACTATTTAGAAAAAATATTTCTTCACGAGAAGATCCATCTCTGCCGTTGCAAATTTGAATATTGAATTGAAAATTATTTTCATTTTTGACTTAAAGTTCCTTTTTCAATCGGAAACTCAACTATCCTGTATTTGGTTGATAATTCCCCTTTCTAGTTGGAAAATCAATAATTTTGTTAAAAATGTATGTATTTTGTTGATAATTCATCTTTTCGGGCAGAAAATTAATCTTTCTGGTCAAGTAGTTATCTTATCAATTCTGAATTCGATTTTCTGGTTAGATGATGAACTCTTTTTTCGACAATAACATTTTTTCATAAATGTTCATCACTCTAGTTTAAACTTAATTAACTTTGTTGAAAAATGAATCTATTTTATTCGATATTTGTTCTAATGTTTCTTTTTTGTTTAATTAAAATATTTTAAATTCAAAATTTAAATATCTTTTAGTTAAACATTAAATTGTCAACAATATTACGTTTTTTGTTGAGAGTTCATTCTTTTTAGTTAGAGATGCAACTGTTTAAGAATTTCCTCTTTTTGGCTTGAAACTTCAACAGTTGAGTTGGAAATCATTTTCTGTTTCCTCACAAAATTAACTGTTGGGTGAAGAAGCTGGAATATTTTTTTGTTGATTAACATACTTTGTAGACGATCGATTTTTTTGTTCAAAATTCATATTACCGGATAAAATTCGTATTTTTCTCACAACATTGATCTTCCTGGTAGAAAAATCATTTTTGTAGTCGAAAATGTAACTATTTTTTCGAAAGTCCAGGTATTTTGTTGAATTTATTTTTCCACTTTAGGATTTGACTCTATTGTTGAGAACTTTTTCTTCGTTTGTACTAATTTCTTGTTTGTAGGTAAAAAATCCAGGTACTCTGTTAAGAATTAACTTTTCTATAGAAGGTTTGATTATTATGTTGAATATTCGACTTTCTAGCTTAAGAATTGATATGTTCTATTGAGAAGTTATATATTCTATTGCGCATGTAATTATTCTGAAAAAAACCTTAATCTTTTTGATAGAAAACTCATGCTTTTTGGTTACAAATTTATGTATCGCGTTAAAAAGAATTCTTTTCCTTAGAGGAATAGCCTATTCAGAAAAGATTCGTCTTTTTTGCTTGAATTGAGAAAGTGGAAAAATCATCTTTTTTTTTACACATTATTTTTCAAAATTGAACATTCAAGAACTCTGTCTTTGGTATAATAGTGATCATTTTGGGTTAAAAATTTGACTATTTGGTTATGGATTAAACTATTTTGTTGAGAACTCGTCATCTTCTATTTCCTTAAACTTGATTGAAATATTTTGTTTGTTTGATGATTAAAAGTAGTTCTTATCTAAAATGAAGCTACTTTGCAAAATTCATATTTCTTGGTAGAAAATTCGACTGTCTTATGAAAATGTTGTCTTTTTGAATCGAAAATTTATCTTTTTTAACAGGAAAGTAATCTTTGTCTTAGAAATTAATAATAATATAATAGAATAATAAGTCCTTTTGGATGAAAAATTACCATATTATGGTGGAGAAGTCATCTTGCTTGAATGATATTGATCATCTTTGCTTAAAAATTATAATTATTCGACTCAAAGTTCAAATAATGTATTGGGAATACGTCTTTTTTAGTTGAAAATGACCCCAAACAAAGAATTAAGGGCATAAAAAGAATAAACAACGATTGTTAACGGGGCGTATCGAAAAGGGAGGGAAAATATGCCTAAAAATAACGCTTGACGTAAGTTGCGGGTTTGCGTACTGCGTAGCGTGGACTGAGCGTGATACTGGAGGGGCAAGTGTTCATCCGGACTGGCACCGTTGGCCAATTTGTCCATCTTTATGGTTGAAACTTCATATTTTTTTGTTGCACATTTCACTTTTTTATTTTACTTGATTTTTTTTTTCATTCTCTGTCTTAGGTAGCAGAATTGATTTGTTTTGATCTTAAATCTCATATTTTTCGTTGAAAATTCAATCACTTGGTTTCAAGTTGAACTCATTCGTAAAAATTCAACTTTCTTTTGGATTGAAAAGAATAGTTATGTAAGTCTTTCAAAAAAATTTACGAATTGGGAAAATTTAAGGTCATTCCACAATTTTCGGTAATCTGAGTGAATTCTTACCTAAATTGGATGATTTTAGAGAGAAACAGTTAAGTCTTATGGAAAATTTACAAATTCAAATATTTGAAAATTAGGAACGATTCTAAATAAATGAATAAAGTCAAAAAATTATTGTAGGTAATTTTTAGAATCGGTTGCCGAAATCAGATATTTAAAAAAAGTGAGGTCTTTTAGAAAATTTACGAATTCTAACAATTTTAGATTATCTACGGGACTTCTTGTCGGAAGTTCTCGATTTTCGACAAGAATTCATTGTTTTAACTAAAAATTCAACTATTCCATTTTGGGTTGAAAATTGGTCTTTTTTGGTGCAAAAGTTAATCTTCATGTTTGAAACTTGATACTTTTTGATTGTAAATTCAACCGTTTTTTTACAAATATTTTTAAATGCAATTTATTTTTACTATCATTTCACTCCAAAAATGAAGATAATACTAATCTTATGTTTACCCGGGGTCAAATCACTTCTTTCAAATTTTTTAGCAGTCAGAAGTACAACTTTAATTAAAAAACGGTGCAAAATATCTAAAAATTGGTTGAGAAGATTTTCAAAGGTCTCTTCAAGGAGGACAACTTTTGTTCCGGCCTTTTTCCGTTTGTTGCATATTTTTCGAAATAGCTAAAATTCCACAGGCCCGAGCCTATATTCAATGTGTAAGGCAGCTATCGAGACAGCTATACTGAAGAAAATTGTGAATTGAGAGCTTTGCTTTGAATATCCAATACAAGAATTTCTTCAGTGCTGGAATAGAACCATTCCTTATCAAGCCCTTTCGCTGGAAAGCAGAATATATTTTTCATAACGCCTCTATTGAAAACTCGATTTTCAGTGCTCGTAGAGCGTGTTGAAACGCAAAGCTCCAACC
>WSXT02066823.1:0-12448 GCA_011762715.2 Neuroterus valhalla | reverse complement strand
AAGCGACAAAACCCCGAGAGAGCTAGGCAGAAGCATGAGGGGTAGTGGTCACTGGAAGGGGAAGAGACACCAGGTACACACGGAGGAAAAGATGACTGCCCCCTCTAAAGTATACCTGCGACGCGCCAAACTGACGTAACCTGATAGACGGAACTTCCGAAGGGTCTAGCTCTTAGAATTTTGCACGGATCAATTAAAAATTTTGGGAGAATATTCTTAACATATTGTACTATTTATTAAGAGGAAAAAAATCGATTTTTTGGAATTTTAAAACCCATGTAACCCCTCCCTCTACTTAAGAATCGGCTTAGTCGAAATTTTGAAGTTATCGCCATTGACCATTTTGTAATAAAACTACGGGAAGCATAAAAACATTTTTTTAAACAATGAATTTCAAAATTACTAAAAGTATCAATTGAACAATTTCAACCTGAAAAATTCATTTTGAACTGATTCGCAAGCGTCTGAATTGTATAATTCGAGGTATAATTTCAATCTTAAAACTTTCAAAGTTGAACTCGTACGACAATTGCAGAATAGATATATATTTCGTTATTAGGTTTTTCCCTTAAATATTATTAGAGGCAGAAGTAAATGTCCCTTGGTTAAATTGAATCAGTGGTAGAAGTGGTAGAATTCCATGGGGACTTATTGAGAAGAGAATACATTTGAATAATATCAAGCGAAATGTTGTTGTAACTCACCAATAACAAACGGAAGCTGGATCCCACGGCATAAGAAATTCTGGAACAAAAAGGAGAAAGTTTATGAAAAAGCTGGCAGGACCCCAAGAATAGTTAATCTTCCGTGAAGGAAACATTCGTTTTAACCCCTCGACTTGAAACTCGACGCTACCCTATTTCACCTAACTTTCCTCTCGTCCCTCTTTAGAAATATACATACATATACATATATGTATAAAGCATGTATGGTAAAGTTTCGACCTGGGATCTCGAACCCGGGAACTCCCGGGTTTTTGTCACTTCTTATTGGCCAACGAATGGTCGAAGGTTCGACTGGCTCCCAAATACAATATTGATGAAAATGTGATAAAGAGGTTGCAACACGTGTGAGAAAGTAAACTTATAAAAAATGTAAGATATGTGACTATGTGCACAACTGTGGCCACGACGTTGAAAAATTTAGCGATGATATAACTTCAACAGTCTCAAAAGAATTTCGAAAGGAAAAATATGTTAATTTAGCCTCGAAGTGGAAGCTGACAAAAAGAACGATAAAATGTTATTCGATTTGAACCTGCAGATTTTCCTCTTTTTCTTCAAAACAGATTTAAGGTTCACCTTCTTCTTTTCACTATTGAATACCGCATCCGAAAACAGGAAGTCAAACAAGGGAAACTTAACGGAGGCTCTTACGAGCAACCCCAAGGGTTGGTACGAGACTCGGCAATTACCGAGACAGAATTTGCATTAAAATGAAAAAAGTTCCTTTTTTCAAGCCGCTTTGCTACTCGTGATTCGCGATTCTCGAACGACGATCGAAGCGGTGGTATATTTGAATATGAAGCGCTCACAAATTTTTGACAGGACAAGCAACCCAAACCCCGTATTCTACCTTTGTAGGACCCGAACTTTTCATTTTCATGGAAGCCTTGCATGCACGTATTAAAAATACCCTTTGGCATATAGAATGCAGATTAAAAATGTATAAAATACGAAATAGAATACGAAAAATAATTGGTAAATACATTTTCAACAAACTGAGAAATGCAGTGATTCGTTCGAATCTACAAAAAAATAAATGCATTTTTTTTTACAGAAAAAATATATGTAGAGGCGCAAGCCCTATGAAGTTTATTGCGTATTTCCCGTGAGAAAAAAATACCTTTTTGTAAATTTTATTGGGAATTCTCAATATAAGGTGAATCGAGTTCGAAATTCACCATTACTCTTCAAAATTAGTAACAGAATGCGAATAAAATATTACTTTTCAAATATCACCCCCACAAGTCTGTTTAATAGGGTCCCAAAAAACCCCCATAAGTGGGAAAATAGCTTCTTGTCCACCTATCATTTAGTGAGGTTAATGCGAGTTAACAAACATGTTTATTTGAAAAATTTATTATTATTTATAACCATTTTTTCTTAGATAAGTGCTAGAAAGTTGTGGATTTTTCTGATATGTTTAACTTTGCTATGAATGGAATTTGAATGAAATTCAATTAGATTGAATTGATTTAATTGTTGGTTAAATAAGATTGTTTTTCGTTTCAAATAAATTTTTAATTCTGAAATATCAACCATTATATTTTCCATTAGAAATTTACATTTTTAGGTCGAAAATTCAACTCTTTGGTTGAAAGTTGAACTACTTTCTTAAAAATTCAATTTTTGCGTTGAAGATCCATAATTTTAGTAAAAAATTCGGAATTCAAATTTCATGATGAGTTCAGCTTTTTTGTTTTAATGATTTTTTTTTTAATTGGGGAAAGATCAAAAATAATTTACTTCAAACAATACAATACTATTGGAAATTTGATTCTCTCTAATGATTTTTTATTGTTTGTTCACGAATAAAAAGGTAAAGCAAAGCTGGAGAGAGGATAATCATAAACAATAATAATTTGTTAAAACAATCTTTTTTTGTTAAACTAAATTAAAAATTACCTCATTTAAAGTGAAAAGTGGGCAAGAAGTTCAAAATTTCAGGAAAGACCGCAAGTTTCTATGATTAAGCAAAGACAATATTATTGACAATGATTATAAGTTGTCTGAACAATTATTTTTTAACATAAATTAATTATTACTTCAATCTAATTGAAAAGTGATAAAAAGTTAAAAATTTCAGGAAAATCCGCAACTATGTAGTATTATTCTAGAAGAAGATAGCTATAAATATTTACAATTTGTTCAAACAATTATTCTTCCTAAATTAAATTTAAAAAATCCCTCACTTTGAGTGAAAAGTGGACAAAGAGTTAAAAATTTAAAAAAAAACGCAACTTTGTAGCATTATTCTAAGAGAATATTGTTATAATTAATAACAAAGAGTTTAAACCATTTTTTTTTTGTAAGCTTTAATTGATTATCACCTGGCTCAAACTGAAACGTTGAAAATAAGTTGAAAGATTCAGAAAAAACCTTGACTTTCTAACCTTTTTCTAAGAGAAAGTTGCTAAAAAGGATGATAAGTTTTTTAAACAATTTAAATAAACATCTAATTATCATTAAAGAGTAGTATTTCATGTATTCAAAACAATCTGTTTTAAGAAAAACCGCAAAAAAATCATAATTAGCGCTAAAAAGTCGAAAAACCCCTTTTTTCACTTATGGGGGTATTTGGGACCCTATAAAAAAGACTTATGGGGGTGATATTTGAAAAGTAATATTTTATTCACATTCTGTAACTAATTTTGAAGAGAAATGGTGAATTTCGAACTCGATTCACCTAATATTGAGAGTTCTGAATAAAATTTACAAAAACATTTTTTTTTCTTACGGAAAAAAGTGCCAAACTTCATGAGGCTTGCGCCACCTCTAAATATTATCTTTCTCAAAAACAAAAAAAAATGCATCCATTTTTTTATGGATTCGAACCAATTCCCGGGCGTTTTGCCTAAAAATTCGAAAAAAAAATTTTCTAATGCATTTTTGGACCATCCTATTCCACAATCAGCGATAGTTTTACCACATTTTTAGATAGAAATATCTATTTATGGATAGTAAATCGGATGTTGAAATAGCTTTCGCTTATGATTTGAGGTCTTATTTTTCAATTTATATTGTGTCATGAGTCATTGGGGCATATGTCAAACGCAAACGTGTGGGACCAGAATTCAACTCAAGTAGCACTCGCGTGCTGTGGCAATTTGCCAAAATGCGTTTTTTCATGGTGACGTTATGACGGTGATTTCTTGACGATGCAGCGAGTCTGAGAGTTTCATTCAATGTTTACGCTATATATTATAAAGCTCTACTATCAAATATATCACAAATTTTATGCGACGTTTTCCACATGAATCAGAAGGCAATGAGCATTAAAAACCATGACGAAAAACGACTTACATTCAACAACTAATTTCAGCTGCGAGTGGGTGTGATCATTCGTAATTAGGACATTTTTCCGGGAATGATTTGAATGATTCATTACATAGTTTGTATACGAAATCAGGAAATAACAATTAAGAATTTTTCCTATAAAACTTCCACAAAATTAGAATTAAATTCGACAGCTATGTTCATCTGGAGCTATGCTACTATGCTCTATATTAAAATATATATTACATAGAATGGGATTAAAAACAAGGTGTCGTCATTTGTAATAAAGTGTAATTGAGGAGGATTAAGAATAAAAGCTTACGTATAGAATCCGACCTACAATTTGAATATTACAGATATGTAATGTTTGAAATAGTGTACGCAAAATGACGCAATCAAAAATAAAGGAGTCAAAAGAAGTACAATACCAATATATCTCAGCTCCCTGATAAGATTCTTCAAAAATGAATTTTAATGGCACATCTGTGGGTCACAAAGCATACAAAATTTCGAGTACATGCGCACATTACTTTTGATGTGAGAGGGATTACAAGAATGTACATTGGTGCTACTTTATAAGGACTCGCTTCGCTCGTGTAAATTAAATACTATAAAATAATCAAATGAATGACATTTTCCTCCGGAAATGTTTTTCTTCGAAGAAGCTTCCCTCCGGGAAATGTTGGAGACTCTTACTTTTCAAAGATTTTCAGGATCAGTGAAAAATGCACTGAGAGCAAGAAAAAAGTGAGTAGTGAAGGATGAGTAGGCACTGCTAAGCTTTTGATCCGCGACGGTGGTACGATCTGAAATTGATGACCACCACCCACCAGATCTATTCCAGAAACCTAACTTCACCTCTGCAACTTGTCACCTGTCCAAACTCAACTCCAACTTTTTGCCTCAGTTAGAAAACGGAGTATCGATTTATTCGGGTCGTCGCTCCTAAGCGAATATACAAGATCCGCCTTTTCAATCTGCACTCCAACTAAAGTGAGTATCGGCCACTTATACGCAAATGCCCTCGTTTAATAACGATCAATAATTAGGAGCAACTTCTATCAAACTCTAACCGTTCTCCCAATAAAATGATCTAAAAAATTTTATGTATGGATGCAAAGATTGTTTTTATGAGGAATAATGTGCAACCAAGAACTATAGTTGTTTTTCCCATTCCATATCGATCCGGCCGAGTTTTTCTGAGCTTTTCTGATAAAGTTTCGACAAAGTACGAGTTGAGTAAATCCTAGGCTACAATCGTGATACAGTATCTGGAAGAGATACCTGCCTTCGTGTGTATAACGTTCAAAGTTGGGAGTGGAGTTTTGGTTGGCGTCCGGCAAGGGTAAAAGACTCCATTTAATCCTGGGCGATCGAATAGCCGTCTCCCATGGTAATCCCGAATAAAATCCCAAAGTGATTGCCACCTCTTTCCACTTCCGGTGGTCAAAGGAAAACTGCCTCAGCACGCGAAATTACACTTTCCCTATGTCACCTTCAAAATACGATCCAAAGTTTCATTCAAGAGGAGAACATGCTTCAAGTTCCGACATGAAAAAAATGCATTTCTTCAAGGAAGTATCCCACCGCCTCGAAATTGGGGATAATCAAGGCTGCCGCAGACTAATGTTCCTTGTAAAAGTGAAAAAAGTGAGTAAATTGAGCTAAAAAGTGACAAGGAGTGACTAAATCGAGCTAAAAAAAGACTTGAAGCGACTAGATTGAGCTGAAAAGTGACAAGGTTGAGCTAAAAAGTGACTAACAGTAACTAAGTTCAGCTAAAAAGTGACTAAAAGTGACTAAATTGAGCTAAAAAGTGACTGAGAGTGACTAAATTTAGCTAAAGTGACTAAGAGTGACTAAATTTAGCTAAAAAGTGACTAGAAGTTACTAAATTGAGCTGAAAAGTGACTAAAAGTGACCAGATTGAGCTGGAAAGTGAATAGATCGAGCTAAAAAGTGACTAAAAGTGGCTAAATTGAGCTAAAAAGTGACTAAACGTGGATTACTTCAAACAGAAAAGGGGCAAAAACAAATCTTGACACAAATGATTGGATTTTGAACCAGAGAAAATCAGTTTTTCACTGAAAATTAAACAGTAAAATTTTCAGGGATAGAGATTAATTGCCAACCAAACTGGCGAATTTTCAGGAAGAATGATGAATCTTCAACTGGGAAAGATGTGTTTCATGCAAAAAAGATTAATTTTTAACCATAAGGATTAATATTGTAAAAGAAAGGCAAAATTTCCACAAAGTGGAAATTTTATAAGAATCTAAGCATCTTTCTAATAATAGATAACATTTGATAGTTGCTCGAACAATCTTGAAAAAAAATGCATTATTTGGCTATTTTTGAAAGTAAAAACTTAATTTCTTCGATGTAATTAACCGAGCACAACTAACTTCTCAATTTCTTAGAACCTTTAGATGACATCAAACAATTTTGCTGCAAAAAACATGTATTTCAACAATTTTTTATCATTTCGTATACAATCATACATATTTACAAATAAAATACCGTTTTTTTCACGCAACTGAAACCTAGTTATTCAGCAATGATTTCTTGTTGTGAATCGATAACATTTAATAAATTTTTTAACAAACCTAATGCATTAATGCATTAATGAATAAATGCATTAGTTGGCTACTCTTGCATTCAAAGTTGTTTCTTTTTTGTAATCAAGCATTATTAACACAAGATAATAATAATAATAATAATAATAATAATATGATCAGATATTAATAATAAGATGATCAGATATAGAACTTGAATGGTGAACCGTGAAGAAGAATTTTCAAACAGGAAAATTAACTTTGTAATGAAAAGGAAATTTTTTACCCAAAAATCAATTTTTCAACGAAATAATTCAATTTTTAATTCCCAAAAACAGATCTCAATACAAATGGTTGAATTTTGAACCAGAAAAATCAGTGTTTCACTAAAAATAAAACAGTAAAATTTCCAGGGAGAGAAATTAATTGTCAAACAAACAGGTGAATTTACAGGTAGAATGATGGATCTTCAACTGGAGAAGATGTATTTCATGAAAAAAAGATAAATTCTAACCATAAGGATTAATATTATACAAGAAAGGTGAATTTCCCACAAATAAGTAAATTTTTTCAGAAATTCTTCACTTTTTAATTTAAAAATGAATGTTTAACTAAATACATGAATCTTTATCCAAAAAGATAAATTTCTTTTTAGCGGAGTATGTACGTTTTCAACCAGAAGTGAAGCTCAAATTTAAAGAATGCACCTTAAACAGAAGAATTCAATTTTCAACAAAAGAGTTCAACTTTTAACCAAGTAATTGATTTTATAACTAAAAAAGGATGAATCCGCGAAGAACAATGTAAACAAGTGCTCTATTACAATTCACAAAAATATTTCTTATTCGAAATACTACTTTTACTTCAAAAATTGCTCGAAGTATTTTCTTCATTCAAAATAAGAAAGAGGGGACTTTCAAATTGGGCCAAATTTTGAATTGGAAGAGTGATCTTTCCAAATATCTCTCTTCTAAATCCAAATTATAATTATTATAGAAATAAGTTCCCGTTCCAAGTAAAAAATTCCCTATTCCAAGTGAAATTATATTTCTTTACCGAAAGTCCTTGTCTTAATATAAAAGCCCAAATTATTTTCTGAAAATACAGACTAATGTACTTTTAAAAAGTGACAAAAGTGACTGATTTGAGCTAAAAAGTGACTAAAAGTGACAGCAGAGCGCATGTGTCACATGCTGTTATACACTGCTACGTGCCGCTCTCAGTGGGGAGCGAAGGATGCAGAGAAAGAGAGTTGGAGACGGGGAAGCCCGCATTTCCCCTGACAGTGTTCCAGCGTTACGCAACACTCGTTACGCTGAACTTCCCCTCATTTGCAAGTTCAAACCGTGCCTTAAAAATTTATAACTTCAAGAAAAAACAAGAAGTTACTGAAGGTGACTAATGTTCACACACACAAAGGCCTGTTATGTCTATAGATAAAAGATAAAAAGGAGTGTAATCATTAGTAATAATAGGGCGGAGTCTTGAAGATTTGTAAACTTCAATATGAGCTCTTCCTGTAATAAAGTGATTTATAGTGACTGTTTCTTGAAGAAAGTGACTCATGGTGACTGTTTCTCAGAAGAGTGACTAAAAAGTGACTTGGAATAAAAAAATGACTAAAAGTGACTCAAGTGACTGAGTGGCAGCCCTGGGGATAATAAGCCAGGTATTTTCTATAAGTTTTGCTAGTCGTCCCCCTTTCCAGCTCTGCTGATTTCTCGGGACAACTATATACGCAGCTATTTTTTCCTTCTTTGTAATACCATTTTTTCCCATGATTTAAACAGAATATCGTATCTTCCCCTTCATACAAATAGGAGATCGCACAATTTTCATTATTAATGCATACGTCAAAAATATAAATAGATCAGAAAGGTTGATGTATTATACTCATAGAATAAAGTTAGCATTTCTATAACCATGTGACGTGCACGAAGGCACTTGGTCAGAACTGACTTGGAGTCCAAAGCAGGATAGAATAGTTCCTCGTCACGAGAAAGGGTCTTAATATTAATGTCAAGGTGTGCGATAAGGCTTAAAAAGTCTTTCTCTTTAAGAAAGATAAATCCAACATAGACCAATACGCGCTGATATATCTATGGAAAATTATTTTTACTATGGAACTATAGATTATAAATACTAATTGCATTTTTTACGGTGCTATAATATATCAATGTCAGATTTATCAGACGATTCCTATACAGATATTGATACTATTGTTCTCACTTTTATAAATGCCAACACAACATAAACTTTCTTATTACTCCTGATCTAAGATTATCTTACAATATCAAAGTTTTTTCCACAAGTATTTAGTTTAAGTGCCTGTGGTTCCTTAACATATTTAATGAGCCAATGAACCCGATTGGTTCATTGATTCAACCGTTAGTTAATTAAATTTGTAATTCATAAATGAGGTAATTTTGTTCAGTTAAAATTGGCCTTGCAGAGGAAAGATGAATTGGTAGTGAGCCAGGATTTATGATAAATGCTCCCCTTCACTTTTTTGTCTTTAGCAATCAGTAATAAAACGTAAGTCAATCTTTATCTCGACTCACGTACGTCCTTTCAGGAAATGGATTTACCAGGGATGCCAAACCCCATCGAAAGAGCTCCGAAAGAGAATTGGCAGAGTTTCAACCGTAAAAAGCCCAGGGAAAACTCTAGTAAAAAAAACCTAAATTACAGGCACAAAAGTCGTGAGATCGATGTGTACATAGAGTTAGTCAGGACTTTCACGATTCTCAAATTGTATAGTTGTGAAATTGACAATTTGGCCTTGAATCTTGCTGAATTTTAGTTTGTCATCTCGTTTGCTCCTTTTTACAACTTCGAAAGATGTTTCAAGTTTTTCTGCATTTTTTATAGTAGTAGTATAAAATGATGCGTTTGGATTATTTTCGTGAACTGAAGAAACAACTACAGCATAAAGAGTGGCTCAAAAATACTTGAAATAGAATTATTAATAATTTGGAGCTCTTGGTTCTATTTCATACTCTTTTTAGAACTAACTCGTGTCACGAATCATTTAGAAATAAGATTTCACATTTTTTTGATACAGAAGATATTTTCATGAAAATTTGATAAAAATTTAATGGATGCTCGTCATAATTCCTGATAATTCTTATTCCAATAGTGCTATATTTCGTAATTTGAAACAAGTTTAACCAAATTTGTAAATTCATGAGTTTTTCTAAACACTTTAGATAAATAAAAAAAAAAAATTTATAAGTTTATTCATGTAGAACATTATGTGTACTTAGAGGATAATCACCTAAAATTCCTCCGAAAGACAGAATAAAGAAGAATTTTACACGAATTTCAAAGAAATTTGAAGGGGTTCGTAAAGGTCCGAAAGGTTTTGAAAATTTAAACCAAATCCCATTGAAATTCCATAAAGACTCTTTAACAGTGCGTTCTTTAATAAAATTTCATTCGATCTACTTTGAAAGGTATTTTGACTGAGAACATTGAATCCTTTTTTGAATTTATTTCGTTTAGAACAATAAAGTTTTATTATAGTGTTTTAATGAGATTGCCAGCATTTAATGAAGGAATAATAATCATTCTAAAAATAGTAGAACAATCACTACAGTACAACTATCTTTAACAGAAATTTAATCATTCAATAATTAAGGTTGCTCATTTTGCATCCGTTCTTTGCGAACTTTTGTATAATTCGAATAAGGAAACTTGTAGAATAACGTGAAATCAATTTGAGAAACATGTATTTGGGGGTAAAAAACCAAACGATCGTACTAAAAATTGTCCAAAAACTGACTGTCAAGTTTGAAATAAATGAAAATATGTATTAACAATATGTATAAGTTTTTTATTCGGGAAAGCAAATTTCTCTTCATTTATTTTTACATTCAATAACAAAAATAAAAATAATTTTTTTTTTCAAGTTTGAAGAATAAGGGTTTTTTCTTAAATGCTTGGATTTATTTTAGAATACCTATAAAACTTGACACAACCAACCAAAAGAGTGTCTAATAACAATGTGAATCTCCAACAATTTTTTGATACCTATATAAACAAATAAGTGAATGAAAAATATTTTGTGGTAATTGGCAGCGATTCTTCACTCGATTCGCAATAAATTTGAGCAATTTACGGACAAAAAGTGTGTCTCAAGTCGAATTAATAAAACTCAATGAATAATTTGTTATTTTTAAAGCAGTTTTCATTGAAAAAATATCCATACTGATCATAAATTACTTGGAAATAAAACCTAAGTATGATATTTGGTCAACAAAGGAAAATTCAAAATTATTTAGACTACCTTGATTAAAAAATGCACTATTTGGCTGTTTTTGGAAGGCACAAACTTGATTTTTTCAATGTAATTTTTATAAATAAGTAACATCTAAATTTTCAAGAACATTTCGATATCAGCTAACAATTTTATTGTAAAAAACAATTGTTTATACAATTTTCATCATTTCATACACAGCTATACATATTTATAAATGAAATACAATTTTTTTCACAGAATTAACATCCAGTTATTTAGTTATGAGTTCTTTCTAAGAATCGATAACATTCGATAATTGTTCAAACAAACTCAAATAATGAATACATTATTTGACTTTTTTGGAGGTACAAACTTGATTTCTTCGACCTAATTAACTGTAAATAACTAACTCCTATTTTTTTGGAACATTTAAATGACATCCAACAATTTTATTGCAAAATACATCTATTGAAACAAATTTTTGTAATTTTATACACAAGTATACATATTTACACATAAAATACCGTTTTTCTCACGGAACTGAAAGCCAGCTTATGAACAATGATTTCTTGTTATGAATCGATAACATTTAATGAATATTTCAACAAACTTAATTAACAAATCCTTAAATTGGCTATTCTTCAGCGTTTAAAGTTTTTTTTGTGTGATCAACCATTGATAACACAAAATATTAATAGAAAAACTAGATGATCAGAGTTAATACTATTGGCAGATACATTGCACGTACTAGATTGTTTCTAGAAGCATTGCTCTTGCTTCTGGAAACAATGGTCTTTCCGGCTTTAGGGAATCGTTATCAAACTATCACAAAAAACTTCAAAATTTGTTCTAAACACTTGATTGCACATAAAAACAAGTTATAATGCCGAAAAATAGCCAAATAATATATTTTTTAATTAAGGTAGTTAGAACGATTATGAATTTTCATTTGCAGATCAAGTATGATTCTTAGGTTTTATTTCAAATTAATGTATGTTCGATCCCATAAAAAAACGTGATTCAATCAATTACAGATATTTTTCGGCTGAATAACTTTTCTCCATCACTCTTCTGTGTTAGCCTTAGTCATTTTTTCGAAAATTTTATTATTTTATTTTTATAGCTATTTTTTCTGATTGAAATGAAAAATACATATCCTGCTAAAGAAGTTGATTGTGTTATATTATAACACATTTAAAGATATTTTCCTGGTAAAGAACTTTTGACGATTTGATTTTTCCTAAGCTTGTGTCAATTGTCCAAAAGTTTATTTTTTTCATTTTTTATATGGTTTTTTAAAAATGAAGCGAAAACTACTTGTCCTATGAAAAAGTTAATTTTACCAAATATGTTTACCTTTCTTTGATGCGCAAGTTTAGTTTATTCTTAGTATTACAATTTTATTTTATATTTTTCCGTTCCTTGCATACTTTGACCAAAAAATCAATCTTTATATTTTTCATTATTTTTTGTGCGACCCAAATTTGAATTTTCGATTTTTTGAGGAAACTCGAAAAGCTGTAAAGATTATCCTGGAGGGCTTCCAGAAAGAAACATTTTTTTTCTTCAACTTTTCTTCATATCTTGCGTTGTTTGGCTAAAAATTCTCATTTTCGTTCATATTTTTGAATTTTGAAAATGCCACAACTCTGACA
>WSXT02066812.1:0-10475 GCA_011762715.2 Neuroterus valhalla | reverse complement strand
GATCCGCATGCGACTTAAAACCATCATTCTCTTGCGATTTTTGCGGATATAAAACGAATCGGAAGGGTAGCTTGTCAAAACACATCAATTATCTCCACTCACCGATATCTGGAACAAGGCATCATTGCGATGAATGTTTTCGAAGTTACAAATAGTTAGATAGTTTGAACTACCATAAACGGATAGAACATGCTGCAGTCAAACCTCAATTTACATTTGATCTTTGTGGATATGAAACAAATAAGAAATTTTGTTTGGCACAGCACATTATTGTGTGCCATTTGAAAACATCAGAAACAAGGTATTATTGTGGCAAATGTTCTCGAAGTTACATCCATTTGAGGAGTTTGAGCAACCATGAGCGTTTGGAACACGCATCCATCAAACCACGATAAACTTGCGATATATGCGGATATGAAATGAATCAAAAAAGTAACATGTCAAAACATGTTACTTCATGCCACCCACAGACACCGGAAACGAGACATCATTGCGACAAATGTTCTCGATGTTACACTCGATTTGATCGTTTGAATCATCATAAACGTTTCAAACATGTAGCGGACAAACCATAGTCTATTTTTTATTATTGTGGCTGCAACACGAATCGAGAAAGTAGGTTGTATAAGCGTATGATTTTGTACTATTTCGAACTGTGTGACCCATAAGGAGCAGAAAAGTTAGGAATAGACATTCAAAACAGAAAATAAATACGCAAAGACATTGCAGACGAGGCATTGTGACGACAAATATTCTCGAAGTTACGATATCTTTAGTTACACTTTCTTCCATGCTTAAATCGACATAAGCCTGGTGATTCGTCGGAGACGCAACTGTCAAATCACAATTTACTTGCAATATTTGAGATGACATAAACATACTTTGAGGTTGTCTGACAACTTATATTCTAACTATTAAATGTATATACGTATAAGTATATACAGATTGATGACATGTGATTCTAGATTCACGAGAATGATGAAATATTCACTCTTGAAACGAAGAAAGTATTTACCTGGTCGTTTCGAAGATTGTGTGCTTCATTCGTATCTACGATTTAGGTTGAGAAATTTTTGTTCCATCTCCATGCAAAACTTACTGAGAGGTCCTATTATAAGTAAAATAGGAAACTCGAGGAGTCTAAAAATATAACTCATTTAAAGGAATTTCAAACGTGAAAAGGAGCTTATATTCGATCCATTGATGACACCATACGTGTATACAAAGTTTTGCGTAATTGTTTTGGCTTCGATATGACAAACCTTAAATCTTTCAAGAATATAAACCAGGACTTCACTTCGGGACGTCAATCAACTATTCAACAACTCAAATTCTAATACACACGGTGTTCAAAGGAAACAACACGAGGGCAAAATCTTTTAAGCCGTATATCGATTAGACTGATCCAAAAATGCATTGTGCAATTTCCCCCACAAATCTTCATTCGCTAACCCCTCAAACTTGTTGGAATAGACAATGAAATAAATGCATTTTTCTTGTGAAATAAATGATTAGAGACCTCGTGAGCTTCATGAAGTTTAATACGTTTTACCCATGAAGAATAAGGCGTGTTTCTGTGAATCTTATCCAGAAAACTCAATGTTCGATTAATTGAGTTGAATCTGGCTAATTTCTAATTAGACGTTTAATGCGACTCAAAAATTGCTTGGCGTTTAATATCATTTTTTTGTGGCTATTATTAGTATATAGTGTTCCTTATACATTAAGTATTACCCTGTACAAATGGTCAGAAATGCAAAGATTTCACTCGTGAAATTGTTGCCTCGACCTGCGATATGCAGACAATTTTCCATTATACCGTTCATCGAAAATTCGAATGGTGGACAAAACTCCCAGAGACAAATCTCCCACAAGTCTGAAGTTGGTTATCACCACTACCAACCACTATGTGCACTCACTTTTTATTCGCTATTCAATTTTTCTTTTTTTCGTTATCTCGATAATCACATCTTTGAATGAATTGTTTTTCACTCGTGAAATTGTTGCCTCGACCTGCGACATGCATACAATTTTCCATCATACAGTTCATCGAAAACTCGACCTGAGACGCCTGTGAAGCGAGTCGAGAATCAAGTTTTCTACCAGAAGAAACAAAGAGACAGATGAATGTTGACAGAAAAACATCGCTATTTCCATTGATCTGTCACCCTCTTCCAGGAATCGGAAGTCGATTTTTTGATTGAGGTATGATGAAAATAATTTTGTTCTTTACCTACATGGAAAACTCGACTTTTTTGTCTGAAAGCAGTGATCAAAATAAGCGATTTTTCAATCGTTGACTCACTTTTACCGTCTCATGGGTAAAACCTGTCATTATTCAACGCTTCTCGTCAACGATTGAAAAATCGCTTATTCTGCTAACTATTTTCAGACCAAAAAAGTCTTATTTCACGTAGTCGAACAAAATAGTATGTACTATATTATTGATCATAACAATTTTCTTTTAAAATGGAGGAAGAAAGTCGCGGGTGTTTTCAGTTCAAAGGGATTCTTCCAACTTATCAGTTAGAGCGAAGCACTTATAAATTATATTTAGGAAAAATAATTATTTAGAAATGTCTAAATATTATTTATAATAATATTCTATTGGAATATTGCTAGAAAGTTACGATTTTTATAAAATTTCGAACTTTTTGTCCACTTTTTAAGAAGAGTGACAGTAATAATTAATTTGATGGCTAAGACCAGTTTTTGTTAAATATTCTCTACTGAACTTTAGGAGACTCACAATTTAAGTGTTTTCAACCTGGCTCGTGTTTTGAGCTTCCAATAACCCCCTTATTAATTAGGTTTAGTGTCTAAACCTTTCTGGTAGGTCTTATTTTAACGGCAGTTGTTTCAATTTTATAATCCATGTCCTTATCATCTTAAACAGGAGCAGCTGCATAGGGTACCGTTGGAGATGCGTTGACTTCAGTTTTGACGCAGAGCAAATTTTTTTCTGTTTACAATGAAAGAGTCGAGATAGCACGTTGCATCAGTACCCTATAAACGCTATACCTATCGGAACTGCAAGGTAACCTAAGCAGTGTACTCAGTCATATGTTCACTTCAGGTACGTGTCGTCTGTCCCTACTGACTCTATCTACTGCGTTCTCGATATCATCCACCTATCGTCAGTGTATGGTTGTGATAGGTTTGTTCTATAGCTTATTTCTTTGACGAAATTTCTGTGAGGAGCTCAACTTTAATACAATGTTCAAACCGTTCAGTATACGTTTGTCGTCTCCTACAATTTTCGTTGGGCCCTAAATTTCAATTTTTTCGTGTCCTGATTCACACAGCACATCATCATCGATTGGCTCATGAGGAACCAAAATATATCCGCTCGTAAGTTGTATAAAAGCGATGTTGATGATTTCAAAGGGGGAGTATTTACATTCGTCCTGGATTTTTTTCACATTTGTTCCTCATATGCTATTTTCACAACTATGCGTTTCTGATATCAAATGAGTAGGTTTCATCCGTTTACACATTTTGATTTCTCCATAATGTTTACGATTATTTTATTCTGTCAGTGGGTACGTATATTGTGTGTCCCTGTCCCATTTGTAGATATTCGTAATCTAGAACTATTGCCAGGAAGACAAAACGGATTTGTTTGAAAATGGATATTACATGTTTAATTTCATAAGTTTCTGTTTTTGGTATACGGATGTGAATGGGATGGATAAACCGATTTTTCGAAATAGCTACGTCAATCATTGAACTATCAATTATGTGTGTCTATTAGCAAGTTAATATTTTCACTCAGTTCATCGACTATCATGATACAGACCGCCATTTGATTCGAAATCGCAATACTGATAGTGTTTCGGTTTTCCCGTTGCCAGTCGGTTCAGACGGTCAACATTTTCCTGACTATGTAATTCGAGAGTCTTCAAATCACTGTATGCTGAGTTTAACTAACTCCTCTCGATCCTTTGAGGCCCTCATCGCTGGTGGAATGTATGGTTTATTTATTCTTAGAGTGCCAGACAGTGTCAGGTTCCAAGATCTCAAGCTCTTCGCCAAAGGCAAGCTAGTTAAAAAATTGTCCATAGTGATGTTCCGGCCGGACCCTTTGTATTTCGCAACTTAATCTCTTACCACTCGTCCAACCACGTTCGTTTCTCGAACAGAACTTGTTTTTCCTGTGTAAATTTGTTCAGTGAGTGGATATGAACTTTCAGCATCACACCTCTAAAATACTCTGCAGGTTTCGATGGGATGTACTGAGTAAATTTCGTTCAACCACGATATGAAAAGAGCGACTCGTCAACAGTCAAATTCTCTGTTGGCTTGTACAGCTTCACTAAATTGGCATTCATGTATTCCAAATATCTCGAATCGAAGTCGCTTTATCCTCTGCTGCTTGCTGAGCTCGAGTATTGGCTTTATCAAAACGAATGAATCTCAAGATGTGCCAGACAGTAATTCTGTACTCTTGTGTGGACCACATCTTTGACGCAAAATGTTGTCTGCTGCAGTTTCATGAACTGCAGGTGGTGTCTTGGACCACACAGTCCCATCTTTTGCTGTCATGTATTCAGTTCCTTCTGTATTTACACCGTGGCTTTCGTCCTCTGATTTCGAACCTCGAATCTTGCAATTTTTTATACTTCAGCTTCTGCGTTTTTATTTTCTTCTTGGCCTTCTTGAGGTAGTGTTCATGTTTACGCTCCCATAGGTCGAGAAGTTTTTCATGCTTGAAGTTGGATGTTGTGCTTAGCGTTGAGGGGAACTTTGCCTCTCTTCCGAAGGTCAGTTGGGAAGGTGAGTATCCTGTACCGTCATGTCATCTTCAAGGATTTTTTATTAACCTCGTCTGATACTTCCAGCCACTCGATCTCATTAAATTGAGGTATTTTGTATTAAGATGCTTCCTTTCCTCTTTGGATAAGGTTTTCCAGAGTTTTCCACCTGCATTAGATTTCACATTTTTCCTACTGGGTGTCCTATTAGTTATCCATTTTTTATATTCTCTTTGCAAATTTTCTTCTCTGTCGGTTCACCTTTCATCATCTGAGATTATTAGATCTGCATTTATACGACGACGAGAAGATCCAGCTGAAGATTATGCTAACACATTTTCCTCTCTTGCTGTATCCGATGTTTCTTTCCCGGTTAATTCCTCTCCTTTCTCCGGGGCCGTTTCAACGTCTTCCACAAGTCCTAGATTTGTTTTTTTATTTACACTCTGTGACATTCAGGAGGACGATAAGATTTTACATTCATTCTTTTTCTGGTATTTAAAATGATTTCATGATCTACTAGATAACTGCAAGGAAATGGGTCTGCGTCGAGGTTCTAGATATCGCTAAACCTTGCTATTATTTTCCACAATGTAGAAGCTTCCTCTTTTTCTACGTGCTCTAATCGTCTTGCCTAATTAATCTTGAATCTTTTTTTACTTATTATTTTCTTCCGAACTGTCATTGATTCTACTTGTTTCTTTTATTTGTTCTATTTTTTCGAACTCGATTGTTTGTGTTATAATCGTAGGTTTATTGACATAATTGTAAAGAGGTACTATTAAGTCTTCGTTTCCTATTTTGTAGACCGATGATACCTTCCTCCGATGATGCGAAACTATCATCAATTATGTGGATTAGATGCGGTTTTCCTAAATATGTTTTCCGTACCGCTTGATTAGACCGGTGCATATCTCTTCCCGTGGGAAAACGTTTTTTCATATCAAAGGATGTACTTTCTGAAGGAACTTCTGAATTTTTCAATAAGGTTAATAGGAACGTCCGTCCGAGTGTTTTCCATGAATCAACTGTAATCGTACACTGATTGCTGAAACTCTACAAATTCCTCGTAGTGATCGATCTCGTTTTGCTCTTCCTCTGTCACTTCGTAGCATTCTATTGCGGAGTCTGTTGTGGCATTCGAGGTGTCGTTAAGACTTTTGTACGGAAACGTTATCTGCACCAGACCTCTGCTTCAAGTACCTCTTTCAGTGCTTCATTCAGTGATCTAGGCTTCAAAGGTCTCACTTAATTGCCAACCTCTTCTCGGAGGTTCATCACGTATCTTTTAGTAGCAGATTTTCCTCCATTTGTAGGGCTCATTTCCTCTATATTCCAGATTAGTATTCTGACTAGATTGTATAGATTAACTCGTTATACGCACCTCTAATTCGTTCATTGTAATTTTGAAACGGTATTGTTATTTTGCCGTATCACTTCCAATCTGCTTCTACAAGTTTCTAGAGTAGTTGACGTTGCCAAATTTGTCCTGAGGGCACCGCACAGATCTTCATGACTATAGAACGATGCCTAATTGCTCTTTTGGCATTCCCAACTATTTTTTTAGTTACGATACAATCAAGTAACAGACTCGGTTAAGAATATCTGAGCCTTGCACGTTTTACAGAGTTGACAAAGTTGTGTACGCCAAGGTCGTCGTGTCCGCTGTTCGTTGCCTCGCAGTCATGTTGCCTCTCTGTGTGATGCTATGTCCGTTGTCGTCAGCTGGCTTGTGCCCGAGAGAGTGAAGAATTCGGGGCTTGGTTGCTTCGCTGCTGCGTTGTATCTGTCTGTGATGTAATTCACTATTGCAGGCAGCTCCTGTTGCGTGCATCGCTGTTCCACTGCCGTTCGACTCACTTCTTGGCATATTGTCTTGTGCGGGTGGCGCTTGCTGGCTTCTCGGTGCATTGTTGTGTGCTAGATTCATCCGGCTAGTACCTGCTGCTAAGGAATGTGAAGGATGGTCACTGAGTCCACATGCGCCTGTTGTGTACATTGCTGTTCCACTGCCGTTTGACTTGCTTCTTAACCTATTCTCATGTGCTGATGGCGTTTGCTGATTGATCCTATCCGCTTTTTCATGTAACTTTTCCTCTTCTGAAGGTTGAAGTTCCCGTTGCTTGTCATTGGAGAATTCGTTCTCTGTTAGAAGGGCATTACTGGCCCTTGCGGGATCCCTGATGTCTTTGACTCTTTTCAGATTTCCTTCGTTCAGAATCCTCATGTCGGCTCCCATTGTTTGTTGTGCATCTTCAATTATTTGCAATTTGCTGAAAATTAGCAGAAGTGGATCCGTGATTTCTCATTCATAGCTTTCCTTGAATATTCTGATGACATGGTGCAGGCGGTTTTGAATGGATCCTCCTATCGTGTCGGGTGTAAGTGTCGTGAACCGCGTTATTAATTTTACAATGCTTGTTTTGTTTCACTTTTCTCACTATTCGCCGAAATATTTCCTCACTTGGCCTTACGGAAAACGCTGATGCAATTTAGTTATTGTTCGACGTATACGAAAAGGACTTATGAACATGGGAAATATTTGAACAAGATTCGAAACTATAATCTTAAACTAAAGAACATGGGAAATATTCCAACAAGATTCGAACTTATAATCTTAAACTGAAGTAACGCCCACTCGTTTCTTTGTCTCGTTTCGTGCCGACCAAGTAGATAGCAGCTGCACTGCGACGGCCGTAGACGTCCTGTTGTTATGCGGTTGGACTGGGCGTGACTCGACGATGCTTTTTCCTCAGAAAGAAGATGTGAAATACGTACTTATTTCTAAGCTTTGGTCTAATAATACATAGGTGTATCGATTCCAGTGTATACAATTCATAATTCATCCTTCCCAATCACGTGATAGTGCTTTAAAAGCCCGGAGCGTTAGTTCTTTGTTGATGCTTAGACATTTTTTCATGAAAATTATACATAATTCTTGGGATTCGTAAAAGTAATATAATTTTCAGCAAGAGTAAACGACTTGACTTGTCGCCAACTAAAGTTGGCCGAATTGTGTACATGTTGAAAGTTCGAAACATGGCCCAGGTTCAAATCGCTGGAATTTTTGTCTCTCGAAGTTAAGTAGATAATATTTTTTTTAAATTGATCTTGGCGATGATGTAAATGTCGAACGCAAACGTGCATGTGGTCATAGTTAAAACGACAAAACAAATTTTTTTCAGCTTTGGTTCTGATAATATCGCAAGGGACTGTAGGTAGTGGAATTCAACAAACGTAATTATTAGAACAATTTTTTATTGTTTACAACCATCTTGACTTATAGTAGCACGAAAAAGTGGCGGTTTTTTCGGAATTTCCTAGTCTCTGTTGGCCACTTTTCACTCAAATTAAGGAACAATTGGTCTAAGCTAAAAAAAATAATTTGTTACGCAACGAATTATTGTCGAAAAGCATTTTCTTCTATGGTAATACTGAAAAGTTACGAGTTCTTCAAGAATTTTCAACTTTTCCTCCACTTTTCACTTGAAATAAGGTAATGATTGTTTCCAGTTGAAAAAACATAATTGTTTGAATAGTTCATAATCGTTTATAGTTATCTTTCCCTCGTGGAGTTCTAGGAGGTTGCGTTTTCCCTGTAATTTTTAGCGTTTCTTTAGCATTTTAGTTGGGAACAAAGAAGAAGTGATACTATGATTGTAATAATAGTAAGCAATGAAAATAGTTTTAACCAATAATAAATTTTCAATACAATTCCATTTGTTACTTAGCACTGGCAAATTGATCCTTCACCTACTTCAGTGAGTTCTCCAGTCTTTATACGTGCGCCGTCAATCTCTTGCTGGACTGCATTCATTAACCCTGATATAAATGGAAGGGTGTCATGTTCACTGTCCAAAGCGAACTGAGCGTTAAATCCAGCACCTCTGTACTATTGCAATTGGGCTGGAGACAAAGGCTGTGCATCTGCATAGCCTAGCAGATTCCGAGTCGGTAATCCGGAATCATCTTCTAAAGGACGAATGTCCTCAGGAAGGTTCCACTGTGGGTCAAGTTCTCTGTCTTGAGTGATGTTGGAATCTTCTTGTATTCTTTTGACATATACTGCGAGACTACCATCACTCGATGTTACATTAGGTCGTGTCTTGGCTCGAAATCGAAGATCACGTTGATTAGGAAGCTTACAGTTTCCAAATCCTTTTAAATAATAGGAAATGGGTTCAGGTGGATGAAAATCACCTTGCAATACTAAATCCATAAACGCTTCCTCCTCGGCAGATACTCTCCGGGATGATGTCTTTAAGACCTTAAGCATTCTAGCATAGCCGAGAACGGCTGTGTAGTACGCGAAGGCGGCTTCAGGTACCTTACGGCTGACACTAGTGTTGACTGCCGCAACTTAACGATGTGTTTCCCGTGACAATTTTGATATAGAAAAAAATCCAGGGTAGACTGCCAGCTCTTGAGCAACTGGTCTACTCTCCTGTCCTGGATTTGGAAGTAATGCCTCTAAGTGTAGAAGATCATTCTTCGGCGCTGATGCAACAGTTGATAGTATTTTGGATTTGGGCGCACTTCCTCCCCTTGGTTGCATCGGTCGCTGTATCGGTGGTCGGCATTGCCTTTTGGCATGAATCCTCCCCGAGGTGGACCACGTCCACGGAATCCGCTACTACCTCCTCTGGTGTTGGAGAAGGGAGGATGATCACCGTGTTCGGGCTCGTGGTCGCAATTGCGCTGCCCCGTTGGCCGTTGCGCATCATCGTTATAACGATTATTGGAATTATAAAATTCTCTGTTCATATTGGGGTTCTTAGTTCGGGGTTCGCCCGAACTAAGATATTGAGAAAGCTCAATTATTGTTCAAATTCAGTTGAATTAATAAGGGCCTAAAATTATTATTTTGAAATAATGTATGTAATAATTATTGTACGGAAATTGACTTTTCATGAGATTGTTTTTTAAACGAGAGAAATTTCTGGAATGCGAAATAAATGAATAAATAAATTAGAAAAGATTTTGTTGGCATTTCAGCGAAATTTGCAGTTTTTCAGCAATAAGGATAATTCTTTTATTATTTGTTTTGTTGATAAAATATAATAATTCGAAAGTTCCGAATCGATTAGTTTGAAAAACGTCCATTCGTGGAAATATTAAAATTATTACTGATTCTTGGTTCCATAACCCAGAGATGAATAATTTTTTTCTTAAGAAATCAAGATGATATAGTAATGAATTCAAACAAGATGTGTTTTTTAATTTATTTGTTATTTTTCCATTCTCGTAAGTGAAATTAAATGATATTATCTGATTATCAGTATACTAATTAATTTTGTTATCAAATACATAGTTTACTGAGCCTTCTCACCAGGAGTATCCTAAATTAAGCAGCTTCCTGAAATGACCATTACATTGATACCAATCGTATGAAAAATTTAACTACATGGTTGGAATTTGTTGGAATAATAAAGATTTCCCGAGCGAATTTCAGGGTGGCTACTGAATCGAAAAATCAGAAAATAGTGCGCAGGATTGCTAGTGATCCTTCGAAAAAACTCTCGAATAATATTTAATTCGATTTCATATCAACTTATACGAGGTAGGAGGAGTAACTAGGTGTGATTGCAAAGAAACTGCCTCGATTGCAAACCTTGTCAGTTTTCAACTTTTATGTTTCAAATTAATAATTTTAAAACCTTTCATTGTCAAATTTTAAATTTTAAACCGCATAAGATGTAGAATGTCCGAAGCTTTTATTAT
>WSXT02066790.1:0-12448 GCA_011762715.2 Neuroterus valhalla | reverse complement strand
ATGTATATATAAACTCCGTGAGTATAACAAGGTCAATTCTTCTCTTTTTGGATGACAATGGTAGATTAATTGGACTTGGAAAATAAAAGTGATGTGTATGTTATTCGTTTCACAACTGGACAAATAGAACGGAATAGAAAATTAATAACAAGGACAAATACAAATTTGTAATAAACTGAATTTGTACACATGCAGGTAAATGCTTGTTTTCCAAAATCCATTTCTAACCTTTGCGGTGCTCAACGATACAAAATACAAAACTTGTCGAAATAAAAAATATAGAGTAATTATAGGGACAAGGGAATCGAGTCAAAGAGATACAGTAGAGTCGAATTTTATCCAGCTTTCCCATGGAAAGGCACAAGTGCATCATCTATCATTGTCTCGAACATAAAAACTTCTGACAAACGTCAGGGTAGGAAAAGTTGTTCAAGCAGATGCAAATAGCTTAGATAATTACGATTTTTGAAGGGGGAATATTATTCCTCATATTTGTTAATTGTGTGATTTCTAAGACAAAATAACAAACTCCCTTGAATCAATCTAACTTCAGATTTATGGGTTATATCATTCTTCTGAAAAAATAATAAATTATCAAAATTTTCCACGGTTGAAGAGATTTCATTCTACTTTTGCAATAAATACTGTCTTATTCTTCGGAAAGAATGTTTTTGGAATCGTGCTGTTTGTTACCAACCATTTCTGCCGAAATATGAAAAGTCATTCTATATTTAAGATCTCAAAGTCGAGCTTTCATTCAAAAAGAAATTATCTTTATTTACTAATATTCAACTAATAATACTACTAATATTTGAGAAATAAACTTTATTCTTATAGATTATTCACTCCATGTATACCCTTTTCGGATTTTTACATATATAATATATATTCCCTCCTCCTACAGGAGATTGACAGACATTAAATCCTTCAACTCGAATCGCCCCAAAAATCCCCAAATAACCCCAACCCTTATAATAAACCTCCAAGCAATGCATGACTCAATCCTGTGGAATTTTCGATCTCTGTAACCACTTTCGTTTGCAGCCGGATATTTCATTCAAAACGCTTGCGTTCACCTGAACACTTGGTCAGGAGAGTGGGAAACTGCGAAAAACCAAAACTCCCGAGTGCTGTCGATTACCGACAGGCGAGTTTGAATGTGGAAATTTGATAGCATCGAATGCTCACACCCATCATGTGCGACAAATTTTCCACTCGACAGTAGTTGAACGAAAATGAAACACGAATAAGTTAGAATCCCAAACGTTCACCCACCCGAGCACTAACTGCGTCCGTTCATGCTTAGCATTCGAGATCCCACCAAGTCCAGAAGCACTACCCAGCTACTGCCGTCAGTACCTTATTGTATGTCCAATATTGTATGTTTTTTTAAGGAGTCGTCTTTTTTGATTGAGAATGCATCTTTATGGGTTAGATGTTTGGGCATCTTATCTTACCTGCGAAAAGTCCTACCTGTGACAAGTCTCTTCCGTCGCATGTCTCTCCTGCGGCAAGTCTCTTCTGCGGCATCTCTCCCGGGAAGATTCACCATTCCTAACTATGTGACCTATATTATTTCCATGACCAGTCAGAGGATTGCCTTTCGCCCCGTGTAGGAAAATGTCCTGGCAGTCTGGTTACAGGTCTGTCCCAGGTCTTGATTGTTTAGTCTAAATTATCTGGTCCGGCGAAGGTCTGACGCTAATCTGGCCAAAGCCTGATGCTATCTAGACCTTTTAGTCTGAAAGATCTGGCCTGGCCCAGGTTTGGCACTGACCAGCGAGCCCAGGACGAAAACAATCTAAGTTGGATCAGCAAATTTTTTTGGACATATTTCAAGAAAGTTACAGGATGTTTAAAATGATAGGTTTCTTGACAAGCAATTTGAATATATTGCCTATAACTCATGACTAGCGGCTGGGCAGCCCATGCCCAGCGGCTGTCCAGCACATGAATAGCGGCTGGTCAGCCCATACCTAGCAGTTGACCAGACGGTCTGGCCTGGGGCTAGTTAGTAAACAAGTTACACTTCTCGTCAGGCCCAGGCCAGACTGCCTGGTCAGCGTCAAGACTGGAAACCAGAAGGTCTGGACTAGGCCAGGCCAGAGCCGGGACATTTTTCCACACGGGGCCCTCCTGTCACTCCTCGGGACTTGGGAAAAGGGGGAGGTATTTGACCTGCAGGGAAGGTATTAGATTTGTGTAAGATTTGACTCAACCCCCTGTTTTTGTCAAATGTCCACGTTCTGATACCCCCTGAACCCAGCAAAATGGTTTTTACGAATGTGTAGGTCTGTCTGCATGCCTGTCTGTCTGTATGTTTGTTTGTATGTATGTATGTATGTATGTATGTATGTATGCATGTATGTATGTATGTATGTATGTATGTATGTATGTATGTATGTATGTATGTATGTATGTATGTATGTTTGTATGTATGTTTGTATGTATGTATGTCTGCATATATGTATGCCTGCATGTAAGAATGTTTGTCTTTCAGCACGACAACTTTTGAAAAAAAAATCTATTTGATTGACCATTGGTACACACTTTAAGTGTCAGAAACTGAAGGTCAAGTTCGTTAGACAGCTATCCTGAATAAAAATTTTTTATAAATAGAGTAAGGCCCAGTGTAGTGGCATTTTCAAATTTTCAAAATATGAACAAAACTGAGCACTTTAACCAGACAACGGAAGATATGACAAAAAGTTGAATGAAAAAAATGTTTCTTTATCGGAGGACCACAGTTTTATTTCGTGGTCAAACTCTGCAAGATACGGGAAAACAGAGATGAAAAAAAATTTTGCAAACAATTAAGATCCGCCATATTTAAGATGAAAAAAAGGAATCTTCGGAGAATCGACACAAGCTCTGAAAAAAAATATACATAGAAGTTCTTTACCAGAAAAATGTCTGTTAATGTGTAATCATTTTTCCCATTGGACGCGAAGTTTTTGTTGCAATCGTAAAACATAAAATAAAACATTAAAAAAGTCAATTTCTAGAAAAAGTAGACAACATATGAAAGAAATCGAGCAACAAAACTTCTCTACCGTTTTCGAAAAATGCTGATCGCAACAAAATAACAAATGCATAGCATGAGACATGCGATGAGAATGTATTCATTTAAACCGGAGCAGGTTTAACAAAAATTTTGCTTCTGAGTTTCAAAAGCTCTATTTTCCAATGTAGGGGAATGCAAAGACCAAGCACGGAGCGCAAGATGAGTTCATCAGCGAGCGCGAAGCGCGAGAACCGACAGTCGCGCGCCGTAGGCGTGCTCAAACTTACGAGCGAAGCGCGCGATGAGAATGTGCTCACGCAGCCTGAAGATTTTATATTATAAGGATAAATCATGGCAGGATAGATTTATTATAATTTCATAAATTTCCATGAATTTCATAAGTTCACAAAAATTTTCACAAATTTGATATACACTCACCGCCCAGACGGGGGCCTGTGTCGGGGGTTGTGGTCCTAATGCGATAGAAATTAGAAATCCAGTTCGAACCGGATTTAAGAAACGACTGACTAGGCGAAGGTTAACACTCAGGGCCGTATGTATAGTCTAGTGAATACGTGCGTCGCAAGTCTCCAAGTAAACAACTTCTATACTACGCATTACGGTACTGCCTTTTCAAGGCTGATGGGCTGTCGTGCTGCATCGTGCGAGGTTGGGCGGAGGGGTGAGCAGAATCACCCAAGCATGGACAGCCGATAAACCGGCGCTTAGCCGATAGGCGCACGTCCAAGCGGTAAGTGTATTCTCTTGAATTTTATGAATTACAATGAATATTATCAATTATCACGAATTAAATCAATTTCACGCATTTTTTTTATTCATAGATTGCCAAACATTTTTTTTCAATTCCCATGAATTTTCCTAATCTGGATAAACTCCAATTATGCTAACATATGGGTTACTGATATTTTCTTCAAACCCCCTACATGATCCTAATACTCTGATGTTACTCGATTACTTAACTAGTTTTTATCCTCTGCTCCGGGGAAATGTATAAGGATTCACAACTGATGAAAAAATCACTTCTTAAATACTTTGACACGTATGATATATGATTGGTTAGTAACTTCTGAAAATTGATTAAGTTATCACGAATTGAAGTGAAAAAGTCATCAATTTTTGATTCTAAGAAAAACTAGTTTTATATCAATTTGAGGAACAGTAAAATATGGAAAATATATTTTCCGGTAGGAAAAAGATGCGCAAGGAAATTTCGTATTGAAGTGTACTCTTAGGAATTGGAAATTCGGGACTTTACTTTTGAATGGCCAGGGATCAGGCCATGCGGGAACATTCAGAAAACTTTCAAATTTAGTCCGACATATTTAATTAAGCATCATCGGGCTGATTAAAACAAGGTATGAATGCACGGGTAGATAATTTAAAACCTTGCAATAAGCTCGTTAAATTTTGGGTTGTGACAAAGGCTGCGTTTAATTAACATGAGCAAATGAGAAACGGGTTTCGGTAATTCTGAACATTTTTGTGTTAATCTTAGCGTGGTCGTTGGCGCTCGTTTCTATCACCTTCGGACAACTACCGCACGCAAGGATCTATTCACAGAACCATTTTCATTTACTTATTCGTTGATAAAAGAATATAATTTTTTGCAAAATTTTTAAAAACCGGTATACTACAAGAGACGGAAATTTTCATTTTCCATTTTGGTTATTTAATACAGAATATGGGAGATAGAAATTCGAAAATGATCGATGACAGTTTAATGCAAATTTTCATTAGCTTTCGTTCAGAGAAAAAAGTTCAAATAAAAAAACAATTGTCTTCTGGAAAATCAGTTTGTCCATAAACGTTTTCTTCAGCACATACCATCTGCATGGGAACTCTCTCCACCACTCTGCCATCAGCACAAACTTTTCTCCATGCGAAGTAGTTGTAGTCGAAATTCACCTCGCCTTAGGTCCTCTCCGCATCCTCTAAATTTACTCTCCTCCGAATATCAACGATATTTTCAAAATTCCTGATCTCTCCAACTCTATTACCTCTACACTTGGGATCTCAACGCCAAACACAGGGTCTAGGGTTGTCTCAAAAATAACACAAAAGGTAATGCTCTCCTCAAAACTGCAACTCGCCATAACTTAACCATTGAGGCTCCCTTAGGACCCACCCATTTCCCTAGCTCTTCTAAACATCAACCCGACATCCTCGAAATTCTCCTAACAATGAACATAGTCTTTGACAGTGACCCCCGATCTCTTCCAGGACTTAGTTCAGATCACAACCCAGTACTCCTGAAGTTGTCGGGTACTCCTGATCTCGCACCTCTCACAGAATCAAAAATCGATTATCTTCATTTCAAATACATTCTTGAATCTTGCACTCTTAAATGCTGCCAAATCCAATCTACTTCCGATCTGAATGCAGCTGTTGAAGCCCTGATGAAAGACATCCAAAATTCTGTCCAACTCGCAACCTTAACAAACTGCACTCCGGGTCGCAAACCAAAACTTTTTCCTGTCACCCGCGTTCTTGTTCGTGAGAAAAACCAAGTACGCAAACATTGGCAGTCCTACAGGTACCCTCAACAGCGCCAGCGTCTCAACTCTCTTCAAAGACAACTAAAAACTGCTCTCCATACTGTTGACACATCATCTTTCGACTCCTACATAGCCGAAGCTGAACTGTACCAAAAAGATGCTGGAAAGTCATCAAATCCCTCCGTAATAGGAAATATTACCTTCCTCCTCTTGCCAAAGACGGCCAATCATTCTCTCTCGATAAAGGAAGAGCAAAAATTTTCGCAGATTCCCTTAAAAATCAATGCTCCCCCTTTTCTAGCCACGACAAACTTTCTAAATTCTACGAATATGTGTCTCTAGGACTGCTCAAGATTTCTCTGACACAGACACAGACTTTATTCCCATCTCTCCCGAAGAAGTCTCTGACACAATCTGCGCCATGAGAAATCGTAAAGCCCCGGGCAATGACTCCCAGCTCGGTTTCCGCAAACGTCATGGAGCAGCTCATCAACTTCTTCGTGTCTCTGAAAACATTGCCGAAAACCTTAACGAAGGCAGCACACATCCATGCTTCTTCTGGATTTTAAGCAAGCCTCCGACAGAGTCTGGCATGACGGTCTAATTTATAAACTCAACAAGTTAAACTTTCCTCACTATCTCATCGCCTCAATCAAATCCTTCTTTTCGGACAGGAGCTTCAGAGCTCGAGTTGAAAAATCCTTATCGGATCCCGAACTTATAATCTCCGGTGTCCCCTAGGGCTCCAAACTCTCTCCTTCCCTTTGTAACGTGTTCTTTTACGACATCCCTGTTGATGAGAAAATTCTCACGGCTCAATACGCTGATGATGTTGATTTCCTTGATACTTCCAAGGTCATTAGTCACTGATCGCCACGTCTAAACAAATTTATTCCAATTGTCCCAGAATGGTAACATAGATGGAGATCTGAAATAAACAAATCTAAATCTGGAGCTGTCTTTTTCTGAGGCCGCCAGCGAAATCCTTCTAAACTTTTTGTTGACTCTGTTCCCATTAAATGGAGTCTCTTGGCAAAATATCTTGGATTCATTTTTGACAAACGACTCACTTGATCCAAACAAATCCAAGCTATCCCTAATAAGGCCAACGGGGCCTTCACCTCACTTAAACCTATCTCCAATAATCCTACAGTTTCTCGAGCTACCAAAACTCGTGCCTTCAAGGCCATAATTAGGAGCATCCGCACCTACGCCCACTGGGGTTCTGCAACCCCAAGCAGTCTCTCCGAACTTGGAAGCACCTATATGCGCCTTCTCCTTTCCGCTTTAAATATTATATGGTTCATCCGCAACAAGCAAATTCTTGCAGTATTCAACCTTCCACCCATCACCAATGCCGCTCACACATACGCTGCAAAACTTCATCTCTCAGTGGCTAATTACCCAGACTCATGCATCAACTCACTTGCGAGTTATGCAAGTAAAACTTCCGACCGCTCTAGAAGGCCCTACTTTCTCCTCTCACAACAATAATTGAGCCAGATGTCACTCTTATTTTTCTATGTTTCGCTTCATGCGCGAGTATCCTCGCAGTGTAACTGTCTTGGACAACCAATTTCAAAGTCCTTATTTCCTCTCTTGATTCATAACCATATTAGGTTGGTAACCAGTCGAGGAGGGTTATAGTCGGTAGGCGCACCTAGCAAATCTGACACTACCCTCATTCCGAGGGTGTCTTTCGAAGATTTTCCCTCCTCGACCGCTTCAAGCAAAAAAACAAAAAAAAAAACATCCGCACGTATGAAGTTATTGTTCAGCTGAATCCTCTAAATCTAATGTTAGGCAGTCACCTCCCAAACCATCCCATTGGTCGTCTTAAGGCCCTTTTGGCTCCAAAATGCACATCCCCAAATGACCCATGTGGGTTGTAACCGTGATCAAGTGAAAATGCTCTTCTTCACTCTTCCGACTGCTGTACCAGCTTAAGTGGTAAGTGATGTTACGAATAGGGCGATTGAGTCCACAATGATACCGATCACAACAAGTTATCGATTTTTGGAATAAATATTAAAATACAAATCAATCATATTATTCCTGTAGAATTAACCACCATTGACAACCATTGGCTTTTCTTGATTGTTGAAGGAAAATTCCCATTTTCCAAATTTAATTTTGATTCCATTCAATATGATTTCTCATTTATCTTAAATGACATACATTCTGAATGTTCCACAAGCCTTCATGATTATCGACCTCAACTTGAATCGTTCCCTCCATTCCTTAATTTTCAAATGACAAGTTTGATTCAATACACTGAATTTGGATTCAATTCAATCCTTATTCTTATTTATCTTGAGTGGGATTCATTTCGAAAGTCTTGCAAATCTCCGTGATATGTGACCTCAAAAGCCGAATTATTTTCTCAATTTTTTCATTAATAATTGACGATTCTGATTCATTTAGTTGAGTTTTGATTTAGTTCAGGCTGAGTTCTTATTTACATTGAGTGAAATTCATTCGGGAATTCTCACGAGTCTGTGTTATATTTGGTTTCAAGTAGAATTATTCTCTCAATTTTAATTTTTTAAAAGACGATTAGGAAATATTTTTTTGAATTTCGATTCCATTCAATTTGAATTCTAACTTAAATAGAGTGAGAATCATTCCGAAAGTCCCACAAATCATCGTAATATTCAACTCTAACATGAGACATTACAGAATTATTGTATTGAATTTGATTTTATCTTTTTGAATTCTCAATCAATGAGAGTGGAATTTATTCTAAAGTCCCGCGAATATTTGTGATATTTGACTTTGAAGGTAGAACTATTTTATGCGCTGCATAACATCACTCATGCTCTACGTTAGCAGGCTCTATTTTATAACCCTGGATTCATTTTTTATTTAGTTCCAATTTGTTTAGTTTCTATTCTCCATTGTTAATTTTTGAATATGGAAACAAAAATTTGAAGGAAAGAAGAAAAGAATAATTAAAATAATGACAGTCCCCTTTTGAATACGCATTGTCTGACGATTCTAACCTATTGCAGAAAATCAGGATATGGTTTATTCGTGCGTTAAAAAATGCCACGTGATGGTAAACTACATAGAAAAATACACGGAGGTAAGTAATGAAAGCAGATTTTCTTAATAAATTCATTTACTTAAATAATGTATGGTCTCCATTTGAAAGTACAATTTCTATCGACAGTTTAGTTTATATGTAAAATAAGGATAATTGATTTCCGCATTTTACTTTATTCACCTTAACTAGCATGACCTTCACGACGTCCATGGATTGCACCGGGAAGACGGGGACTAAAGTCACCTGGGCGTTCATCGGCGTCGCGGTGTTCTCCTCCGCTTCCTCCAGTGGAGCAACACGTCCATGTTGATAAGCCTTTTTTATCTTTCTTCGGAGAAGACCACTTTTTCAAGGAATGGGGGATTGGTTGGCCTACGCCCTTAGCATCAAGATCTGCTTTAGTAGGTGTATAGAAATCTTCACCATCTGCATCTTTTTCAATTGGTGTGTTCACTCTATCACCAGTTGCTCCTTTTTTGTATAATGCAAGAACAAGCTCCACCGTTTTACTGGGATATCCAAAGATTCTCTCATCCTTTAAAAGAAGGGAATCACCAACCCGGACGTTCAATTTCCCAGGTACCTTCACAAGTATTGATGCATCAGTTCTGTCAGCCCTCTCCACATAAGTACCTTGCCAATTGAAGCAAACTGAAATATAAAGACAAAGATTCTCATATAGACAATTCTTGCATTGATGCAACAGGCATATTATGCAGAGAAGGGAAATCCATAAAATGATGTTATTCGGGCTCTCCGATGTCAACTATGATACTTTATAATATTGTGTTCTGTTTCAAAATGTCCCACAATGCCGCCGACATCATCATGAGCACCTCTTCCGTGTCCTTCAAGAAAAAAATCCCAAAAATGATTTCAGTCATGTACCATCTTTTCATTTCTATCATTCCATCGAGCTTTTTATCCAGGCATCCTCTGGAATTCCGATGTTTTTATGGAATATAAAGTTTTTCCTGTCTCAAGAGACATTGATCCTTTTTTTAACAGAGAATAGAATCTTATGTAATTATAGCTATGTGAATATATTTCTCCATCGAGCATTACATCTTCCGTATTTACAGATGAGTGAATGTATATGTTCTTACAGGGGAAAAAATATTACGAATTAATGGCTGGATATTATACTTCATTTTATTTTCAGATGAAACTTATTACTCAAAATATGTTACACTTTCTGTACATCTTCAAGTTCTTTAAAAGTAACATATTGGAATGTCATTAAAATTCAACTGGAAATGTTTTTTTACCCTTTGTAACAAAGAGAATTCGTTACTCAACATTTTCATGATTCTGACTCAATTTTTCTTTTACACGTCTTTTGCAAATGAAAGAAATATCCATACAGCATTTGTGGTTCTTTCAAAGGTTCAAGCCTGTTTGAAAAGTGCATCATGAGAAATCAACACCTTCCATGTGCCATCAGAAAAACTACAGGAAACTATTTTTTCCCTCCGTAAAAATGGGAGTCACCTTGCAGCTACTGGCTCTTCATGCTGGTATCCAGTCTGCTTAATATCCTTCGCAAATCCTCGACTGATTCTGTCGTAACGATCTTGTTATCTGCAAACGCGAGGCCACGAACTTTCCCTGTCCCAAGGTCAACAACTTGCGAAATAAAACTTCAAACAATTTCTGAAAAAGTAATTTTCGATTTTTTATGCAGCTGTAGAGGTCACGACAAGTTAACCTGGGAGACCCTGTATCGCGCATACTTAAATAAATTATCTTCCTCCTATAATAACTGAGCAAAAGTTCGGCATTTTCGGATTGAGTGTTTTGCTAATAATTTGAGAATGCGAAATGGTATTTCATGAAGAAATAGTTGTGGACAGAGTTGAGTCAATTGCTTTTTCAAAATCCAATAAATTTTATGCGATCCTTCCAAGTCTTCCGTAGTCCAGTGTGAAATTGATAACTGGCGCAGCATTAGATCAGAATTTATCTGTTGAAAATTCTTCCAATAAAATATGAAGTGCTTTTACATTTTTGAAGAAATTTTCATCTGAGCATGGAAAAATAGGTCTTCCAGCAGTAAGCTTCTTTTTTGAAAAATGCAAGTGAAAAATGAATAATCACGTCTGCTCATCCGACATTAGTTACAACTATGATAATCCTAATTATTAGTTTCAATCGTAACAGTCCACAAGCACGCAGTGTTAACAAATATCGTATGCAGCTTGTACGTGCGTTCTACACTCTAGTGGTGATCGCGTTTCACGCGTGCATGCGATCACTACGCGTATCGAAAAATCGTTCAGTAATTTTTACACGTTCATCCTTATGCCAAGCGTTATGGGTTAACCCATGGCAATAAGATACTAAAGATAAAAAATTCCGTTTTCTGATCAAAATATGGGAGACTTGCGAAAGTTAGAACAATAAGTGTACATCAAATAATGTTCTTTAAATTTGTGTTCCATCATTTTTCGGTAGAATGCATGGTTTTAGTTTTATTGAGAAGAATAGTATTCAGAATGAAAAATCCATTTCGTAGCCTAACTGTTGTCATGCCGAAAGAGACAAGATAGTATTTTTTAAATACGTTGCATCGATTCACTCGATACGACCAACTCTATTCAATGAATGGTACAAGTTTGAGACTAAGAATACGACTGACTCTCATGAATGAGAGGCTGTTCTTCATATGTAGCGATAGTATTATCATAGGGATAGCGTCATCATAGCGATAGTTTCTTCAGTTGCATGAATGAGAGATATTCGATGCATTGGGTAGAGATACTGGATACATGGGGTAGAGATAGCGATAGCGTTATCCATTAACTGTACAAGATGGGAAAAGAATGTTTCACTTTAAAAAGATCTACAAATTCGTCATATACTATCTTTGGATTGGACGCGCAGTTTTTTTAATTAGGAAAAATAGCATTAAAAATATATAAATTCAATTTGCGGCCAAAAGATACAAGATAAAAAAAATGTTCCTATACAAAATTCTTCACTTTAACAAGGTCAATAATTTTGTTCTGAACTGTTGTCTCATGAGATGCAAAGTTTTTTTTCAATCATAAAAAACAACATTTCAAATATAAGAATCAAGTTTCCAGCAAAACCATACGAGATGCGAAGAAAGTTGAAAAAAATGGTTTATTTCAAAATAATATACAAATGTTGATGATTATAAAAACAAGGCTTTCGGAATTGATTTTTTTTACCAATAATGTCTATTTTGAATTCTAATATTAAAACCAGTTCCTGGGGTATGACGGAAATCAAAATTTACGCTTCGTTTTGCATCACCTAAACAAGCACTCCAAGATCGAGGTACATAAATTATTATATGAAATTTTCCAAATATTATACGTTATCGACGAATGAATATCCTGTGCGAAGCACGAGACAAGCGAAGAGAATATGTTTGTAAAGCCGAAGATACTTTAACAAAAAATAATTCACAATCATCGAATCAGAACAGCCGACGTTTTGCTCTTCAGTTTGAAGGAATCTTCACGCATATGAGAGGAGTACGAACACTGAGCACGAGGTACATTCACTTTCTAGCGCTCAGCGTGAGATTTAACAGGCGCGCGCCATAGGTGCGTTTAGTGGATGAAGGAATTCCATCATGTTGCTTTTTCAAAAATTCCTTATTTCTACCAAGGCTCTGATTATTTATGATTATTTCCAGAGCCGCCGTGTCTCAGCCTATGCATACCTGTGATAGGGTTGTGGATACACCAGGATTGTTTATTCATAAACAATGCATCGGCTCCAGGAATTGGTTTATGATCGCTTCCGGTGTTATTGAAAAGTTCCTATGATCTCCACACGGAGAGAAAAATATGGAGCTGCGCACCGCGAGCCGCGGTGCTGAGATCCGCGACGAGTAAAATTTCTGTTTTC
>WSXT02066779.1:0-12448 GCA_011762715.2 Neuroterus valhalla | reverse complement strand
CATTTTTTCAAATTTTGCCAATTTTTTTCTCACAAAGTATTGGTTTGGGAGAAAAATTACTAGAGACCTTTTTTGTTCAAAATATGCTGAAGAAACTGTAAAAATTTTTTATTTGTCAAAAAATTCAATTTTTCAATTAATTGTTAAAAAAATGTTATTAACAAAAAACTGACCACTCTGACGAACAGCCACCCAAAAATTCGGATTCAGCGACCCAAAACACATTAAAAAAACCTTGGTGGATCCATGGGAATTAAAAAGGCCACGAGACCATACCTGGCTCCCGGACTACAACGAACAGCCAATTACAGAACACCTCTAGATTTATGCCATCTCAAACGTATTCTGTCATTGGCTGTTCGTTTTGCGTATTACATTTTGCACTTGTATGGGAATCCACTCTATAAGAAAATTGGAAACACGGAACTAAGCAAGAGTAAAACGAAAATTTTTTTTAACTTCAAAATCACTATATTTATCACTAAATTATGCTCGAAATCACTAAATTGTGACATAACACAAACGCTGAAAAAAAATCACAATAGGCTTTTCAAAATCACCATATTTAGTGTCAAAATCACTAAAATGGCCACCTTGGTGTGCGTTACCCACTGCCAAAGCATATTCATTCAGCATTGGCTAATCGCAGTCGTGCACGGAGCATGACGCATTCGCGCAGCTTCCCAAGTCTACTTCGCCCTAGAGCGAAGACGTGAAATAACTTCTGGAGCCAGGCTAGCCAGCTAATCAGAAAAGTGTAACTTTCACTCGTCGTCCGCCAGGTAGCGCACCTGACTGTCAGTGTTTACGAAATTCGAATCGTTTTGAATGTTTATTTGACGATTACGCTCCACTTGATTTATTAGTCTATAATCTACTAGTAATATTCATCATAGCGTTTTCCAAATAATTACTTTTCCCTCTTTTAAAATGAAGAGTGCCTATGAAATGTGGAGATAGGAAATTTCTAAAACCCACTGTAAGGTGTGGAAATATTGTGTAACAGTCTCAGCTGACGTCCGTCTGAAAATTTCTGACTATTGTTTCTTGTCGAAAATTGTGGTTTCCACGATGAGGACACAACTTTCGGCGCATTTTTACCAGCTAGAAAAAGCAGAATTTCAAGTCAAATATCTTGTCATCTATGAACGAAGTGGTAAACAAGAGCAAATGATATTCAAACATAAAAACTTCAAGAAAGTAATAAAAAAAGGTTAGCGAGCTTCCGTGACATAGAACATACAATGCCTTTAGAAAAAAGAAGAAGGACAAAAACAGATACGAGTCTCTCTTTATGAAAAAACACTCCAACAGGCTCACAAAGAGTTACATGTACAAAAAGAAATGATATCCAATCCGCGGACATTGCTATCTGTGGCTTACGTTATATCAGTATTTATTCCTTAGTCACTTTTTCATATTCTATGACATTGTGCTGTAGAGAGTTACTATTCTTTTAGTCCTACACAAACAAGCGAGAAAAAGGCCCGAAAATGCAAATCTTAAATTGTAGTGGCCAGTACTGTTCCAAGCTGGCACCTTAAAAACGACGGACCTGGTACAAAAAGAAGCGAGTTGACAGGCTTTTTTCTTGCTTGTTTGTGTACGACTAAAAGAATAGTAACTCTACACAGCACAATGTCACAGAATATGAAAAAATCACTGAGGAATAAAAACTAACGAGCCGTGAGCCAAAGATAGCAATGTCCGCGGATTGGATATAATTTCTTTTTGTACATGTAACTTTTTGTGATCCTATTGGAATTTTTTTTTATACCGAGTGCGGAAGGTCTGTTTCTTGTCCGCGTTTTTTTTTCATAAACAAATAGAATGTTTTATGTCCTGGGAGCTCGCTAATCTTTCTTATTACTTTTTTAGAGTTCTTTTTTGGTGGATCTATATATATATATAAAGAACTGTTGTTGTCGTGAAGATATCTTCTCAAATAGGTTATAAGGTGAAGTATGCAGTCTACAGGGGGTGTTTTTTCATTTCCTCAGAATGTTTCAGAACGATTAACAGACGATTATTCTCGTCTCGTGAACTTTCGTGCAAGCGATTGTCCACTCGAAACAGGCACTCCCGAACAAGCTGAGTGGAGTTAACTTCAAAGCGAGCATACTCGTAGGTAGTTAGTACCGCGTGAAGGGCTCTGCTAAGGTACATTGGCAAGAGGTAGCGAGGGTGTTGTACTAGTCCACTCGCAAAACACTTGTCTAAAACTGTTTCGCTGATCGCTGCAGACGAGAGACGAGAGAGGGATGGCTAACGAACACGTTACATTCTGTCCATTGGTTCGATCTAATGAGCTGATCTGACACACAGAACTTCCTTTGTTTGAAAATCCCGAATCTCTTTGTTTTCTGTTGGTTACTTTAGTATGTGCAAGCAGATACTACTAACGAGGGTAGGTCGCCATTTGTGGTAAGCCGACTTTAGTGTGAGGTAAATATGATGGAAGTACATTAAAATTCATCAAATGCATCATTTTCTCCTGCTAATAAGCCAGAGTTCGCAAAATATCTAGATTTGAAGTTCAGGCGACTGGAGTAATATTTATTGAAGAATAGGTTGTGATGTAACTAAGGTAATTACAGTTCATAATTATGAACATGCATCATAACCCAGGTATTTTGCTGCTTGATTTTCCGAGCTCTAGTTTCTGAATATATTATACTGAAATCTAGAGGTTGCCACGGAGGCAGCCAATATCTTGACTATTCTTCTCTGTTTTTTTTTGTCAATATTTATATTGCAACTAAGTACGCATATAGTGATGTATAAAAAAAGTACTTATTTGTTGATCGTGATTTCGTAGATATTCGAGTTTCGCAAGCAAGTTATGAAAATGTAGACTTTTGGTTTCCGTTAGGAAATCCTACTTTAATCTATCTTCTTATCTGGTGACATATATTAATGCTCTGGAAATGAGAGAAAATGAGTAAATTTCAGGTTCAAGAAATACTTAGTTCAAGTTTCAAGTTGAGCGGTTCTTTCTGGGATCAAAATGTCGGAAAATGTTCCAAACGTATACTGCCACACGTAGCGCAGAATTTGCAGCAGTACTTATTACCTTCGTAATAAATCAATAAGTGCAACTGGTTGAGTTCATGAAAGTCCCCAACAGGTACTATAAATTATCTATAAGTAACTATAGATTTTCTAAATTGCCGAGAGAACTGGGTAACTTATGGTAACTTGTGATAACTTATCGTTCATTCCAAATCAGTTATGCTAACTTTTCGAAGAGTGTACTTGGCACAAACTCTCCATCAGTATTTACTTATAGTCATTGATTCAATAGTACAATGACACATACTTGAGACACAGAACTTGCTGTGATATAAACTGTCGATCCAGAAATTTGACGGTTCTCGGTACTGGCACGGTAACAGTAGAATCCTGGAATTTCAACTGATATGATACTTATCAAACTCATAATAAATAAATTATTTTGTACTGACTGACAATATTTGTTTATTATAAGGCCCGTTTCTTTAGAGAATACTGGCTCAGTTCCAACTTTATCTTTTATAATAAATCAAATTGGTAAGAAATGGATTGAGATACTCATATTCGAGTTGCTGATGTTATAGATCAAATCATATCTAATAAGTAGATCCGAATAACGACGCATATAAAAAATTAAATTTCTCTCCTACGTTACGAGATTTGAACCAACGCATAAACGTATAGAACTAACGCTCGTAAATCATCGATTTCTACAACAACGCTATCAAGAAAGCTGACTCCTCCTGCAAAAAAGCGAAATGAGTTTTTCTGCATGCCCGAAGTTATACATAGTAACTTTTAAAATATATTTTAGTAAAAGTCAACTACGTCATGCTCAATCGAGATCAACATGAGATTTCTATTCCTCAGGGAGTTGCAGACCCGAAGACTTTAAGAAAATACGAGTTTGCAGACAGAAATAATTTATATACCACTCCGACCCTGTCAATTTTGACACTGTTTTTTCGGCTCTCGTGGTATAAAATACTGTCAAATACGTGTGTGATAGGTGATTTTTAGCTTCAGAGACTTTTGTCACTCTCTTTGTATCAATAATTAATGCGCTTCAATCGATATATCTTGTCGTCTGCAGCATTTACGGAATTTCCGATCGATAGAATTGATTGTCAATTTCATTACAAGCATTTTTCACTTTTATCTTTGAAAAAATCTTGATTGGAACAAAAGTTACGGGCAACTAAGTGTAAACATATTGTGAATACGTGCTCTTTTCGGAACCATTCGATCCTAATTCGGCTTGTACGGTTGCTATTGAGACTCACGGTAGCTCATTTTGATGAATATATCCGTAACTTCAAGATGAGCTTTTGGCCACCAATTTTCGAGCCCTAGGAACAATTTAACAGCCCTCGAAATGCGATATTTTTCACCAAAAAATGACAGTGTCAATTGTTTATGTCCCTCTCGTTCAATGAATTCTAAGTAATATCAGGAAAACAGTCATCTCACATTGTTCCTAAAAAAAACGAAACTTTTAAGCTACAGTAGTGATTTCCAAGGTGAGTAGTCGCTGAATAGTCGCCATTTTTGTAGCGCGTGCATGGCGTACCCGCGCCATGCGTGACTCTGAAATCGGAGCCTCAATCGACTGGCCGCTACAAAAACGGCGATTATTCAGCAACTACTCACCTTGCAAATCACTACTAGGACTTGAAAGTTTTGTTTCTTGTTGAGAAACAATATGGGATGACTGTTTTGCCGATATTATTTAGAATTTATTAAACGAGATGAACGTAAACAATGGACACTGTCATTTTTTGGTGAAAATATCACATTTGGAGGGCTGTAAAATTGTTCCTAGGGCTCGAAAATTGGTGGCCAAAAGCTCATCTTGAAGTTACGGATATATTCTTCAAAATGAGCCATCATAAATCTCAATAACAATCGTATAAGACAGATTATGATCGAATGATCCGTAAATGTTGCAGACGACAAGATATATTGATTTAAACACCTAAATAGTTATTAACAAAAGAACTCACGGGTTTTGGGCACGAAGACCTCAAAAAATCGATTTTCCGCATCAAAAAACATAAAAATAAACAAAGTCTCCGACTGGACATAGAAGTGCATAAGGCAACCCCTCTCCAGCGCCCAGACTATAGCGGCCACCCGTCCAATCACTAACCACGCCCAATGCTGCTCAAGTTCAGTGATCGGACTGGAACTGGTTTTTTTTAGTGTTGCATGGAGAGGAGGAAGATTGAAGAAATGGGCAGTCAAGAATGGACATAAAATTAATCATTGTTAACTTTCAGTGTCAACGTGTGATCTCAAACTCGAAGGACATGTAGGAGCTGAAAGTGAACGCTCCATTCTAAGAATGTTTGAAGTAAGAAGTTGAAAAATTTCACACCTGACCTATACTTGAAAATAAATGTACAACAAAATCATAGGACTTTAATTATTAAATATATAATAAACAATTAATGTTAAAATTTATCCCGAATTTCCTGTTCAAAATAAAGCTGCCTCCCATTTGGCGAAGAGTATGGTTTTTCTGATCGAATGGTCTAAAAAAGGCGTTGAAAGTCATCAAACATATAAGTTGATGTTCGTTTTTCCATTATCTGGGATTAGATATTATCGCATCATGCATTATCAACTGATATAGAATTATTAAAAAAAAAAGCCTGAACTTGACTCTCTAATATGAGAAATTTACTGGTGTTCAGGAAAAGAATTTATGATGTTCTAAATATTCACAGAACAACGATTCCTCCATTTTTGAGTTCAAGTTTTCCAACAATCAAGCTAGAACAAAAGTAAGATTTTTTCATCTGCAATGCTGCCAGCTCAGGATCCTTCAGTATTCATATATTCGAAATGTATATTTATAAGTATTACTTATAAGCCCATTTTATTACATAATCTTGTTCTCTGTTTAATTTAAAATATGATCATTTCTCTTTGGAGGATTTTTCTCCACTTCAATCATCATTATCGGAAAAAATTTGAGAAGAAAATTGAACTAATGTTAAACAAAATGCAAAACGAAGTGTACAATCATCGCTTTGAATCGTGTCAGATGGTGCTTTGGTGACAGGGTAAGTGAGCTTTCGCTCAGTCAAAATATGGGGTTATTCAATCATACTCTGAATTGCTGTTTCTTAGAACAAAAAACTCTCGAATAAAACATGCTACCTTACAAGCATGTATGCTACCTTATAATACAAGAATGATTGAACATTTTATCGCTTGGGTTTGAAGTTTGAACACGTCTAGTTGCGAGAAATATTTTATGATGAACTTAGAAAGAAATTCCCAGTCATAATTTTATACCAAATTATCCCTGAGTAGTCCTTTCCGTGCAAATTAAATTGTCGCGCGAACTCCAAGAATTATTCTTTAAAACAGCTTTTCACTTTTGCATCTCCTCTTGCTTTCCAACCTTTTCTTACAAAGTCAAAACTTAACCTTCGCAGCTTGTAAAGCTGTTATAACTTCAATTATTTCTCTTCTGTAAGCACCATACCCTCTATACCACCAAAAATAAAATTGCCGACACGTGGGAATGATACCCGGCCGGAGCCAGTTACAAAAGCTATCTTATCGATATGAGTTCTTTGTGAGTCTGATTAAGTATTTCACCTCTGAGTTTCCCAGACAAATGAGTCGTTCCCTAGTTATTTAAGCTCTTTTCTTTATCAAAATGTCAGAGATCTGCCAGGAGACTGAATAGTGCCTTGTTCACTCTTGGACACTATCAATCCCCTTACCCACAACTCACTAAGATCCAGCGAAGCGGAAATTTTCTTTTCAGAGAAAGAACGTCGTCGCTTTCACGAGCGATGTTCACCTTTCAGTAACTTGGACGTGAAACCTATATCTTTCAGGGCAACGAGCCCCCAGTAACGGCCGTTCAGACATCGAAGATTGTCGTTCAGCGTGAGCGTCCACGAATCGCAAGAGGCTCCGTAAATTCGCCAATGAACGCTCGTATATGGATCGTAACGTGAGCAGTGTGCAACCGTGCATGGAGCGTTCTTTATGAAGCAGACTGGACGGGAGTGTAGGTTATCGGAAAATAAGCATCACTGCTGGAGCACTGTGCCGATGTATGTACGGTACGGTAGATGGTATATTCAGCAATAAAACTTTAAACGTTGCTGAACGCGACGAGGTGGACAAGTTGGACAAGGGGATTGTTCACGTGGAGTACGATAACTTCGAACCGCAGTTTTAGCTTCAAAAACAAGCATGAGTACTACACATTCTCGTTTTCCAATGCAGTACAGTTTTTAGCATTCTGGCTGTATCCTGAGGAATTAAACACATTGAAAAGAATTGATGAAGGAAAAGTATAGAATGCAGAAAAACGCGGAAGAAGCTTGAAGATGGATGGTAAACTGACTGTTCCTCCAAGCTCAAAAACCTCGCAGGGAGTTCTTCATTTCTTTAATGTTTTCTCCTTCCTTTTTCAGCTAGATTTAATCTCGTTTCGCTCAAGAGACGTGCACCCTTATTGCCGATGACAAAGACTTTACGGAGTAATATACCGTCGCTTTCAGGACGACAGTTGAAAACCTCACTTTTACAACTCACTTTTTTAGGTTTTTTTTGAAGATCTACGTTAATAGTCAGAGTAGTAGCACCATAATTATGCCTTGAAAAAATACCAAGGCAGAATAAGCTTCCAAAACACGAGTCGCAATTAGGCACCTTCCTTGAACTTATAACTCATAACCTATAGTGCTAGGTACGGGTTCTGAATAAACAGCGATTTAAATGCAATTCATCCTCACTCTGACGATTAAAATGTTCGAAAATTCCAGTTTTTTAAAGTTTAGCGTTGAGGCAGGGTTTGTATCTAAAGCTCATAACCTCTTTTTCCGCTCCAATACTGCATGTAGGGGATACTATATGTAGTATCAAAACTAGTTCCCTAGTCTTGCTTCACACTTTCAACTGAAATCAGTCATACCTTGACTAATTTAATTTATTTAATCCGTCTTTGTCATTTTCGTGGTTACAAAAAAAATTTAGTCATTTTATGCAGTTCAGGACAAGTGCCACCAGGTGTGGAGAATAAGTTGTCTCACATAATAAATTGATTCTCGGTTACATAAGTTAGTAACACATTTTCAAAATAGTTATGATCTAAAAAGATGTGATTGGTAGTAATCGTTCTTCCTAAGTACTAGCCATGCTTGAAACTTTTTGTTTCTCCATGCAAATAAAAAGATAAGAATATTAGGATAATTTGGAAATAATCATAATTGCATTGAGTATTTTTTTCTAGAGTTTCGACAACTTGATTTTTGAACTCAAATAATTTAATTTGAATTTCTCGAACGTTTTAGGTATTTTTGAAGCTTTGCTTCTTCTGGAAGTGTATATACTCTGAGAGAGACCAGCTAACTGCGAAAAACGAGAACACCCTGTCCGCGTCACGTTCAATGCGAAAACACACCGTCGCGTCCTCGTCACGTTCAATGCGACTGAAAGTGTCTATAGCATGGCACCAACCCAACTATCTCTCTTTCTCCTTCACTCCCGTTCTGGTTTAGTATATGTATAACGAGTAGAGTATAAATCACACATTTGGTGCTTTGATGCCGTATACTGATTGATGCAGGTGATTAAATATTCATAGTATGTTTTTAATGCGATTTAAGAAAGTGGTGAAAGTTTTATTCAATTACTATATTACGATACATTGTATATTTTATATAACTTGGACTAGCGATGAATTCATATCTACATATTACACGTGAAACAGACAAACTTTAATAATTTACCTTCTTTGAAAGATTCATCTCCAATTGCGATTGACTTTATACTTCCTGCTTTAATATTTCTTTTACTGCCGTGCATGTATGCATAGAGAGAGGGGAAAGCTGTTTTCTTTCAATCGATGAATGAAATAAAAAACAAATTTATGTTTTTCTTTTGACGCTGTCAGCGGTCCCGCGACCGCTCTGATTTTTGATTTGAGTGAGTCGTTCTCAAAATTATTAATATTATTCCATCCATTGTGTCACAAAATTTTTCTCAACACTGTACTGCAAGTCAGAACCACATATTTTCAGATTGACTTATTTTATAAATGGAAATTACTGATTTTCTCAATAAATCCAAATCGTGGAGATGAAAAGTAATTTTTAATTGATTTATCAGTTGTATCTTAACCCACGCTCTTCACATCGTGATTTCTACGTCTCTAATGAACATGAAAAATATTTGGAAGCTATTGAGGAAAGATAAAGAATTACGCTTTTTATTGATATAAATCTAATAATGATTGGAAGTTTAAGTAAGATGGGAGTTCACTACGATTCTGCTCGTTCCTTTAGTTTTTTCTCCCCATTGCAAGGTTTATAAAGTGCTGTTTTGCTAATCTGCCTTCCACATGGCGCATTCTCAATTGAAGGGGAGAAGATTCGATGGGTTATGAGCAAGCAAATTTTTCCATAAGTTTCATCCTCATTCTTTCTTGTGTTGGTTGTATTCATGTGGATGTTTTTATTTTCCACCCCAGAAGAATAAAAAGGAGTAACCTGTGGACTTGCTCAAGCAGTATAGTGTTTTCTCTCTCAGGCATCCGATCATACATCATTTGAGCTATAATGAAGAATGGTCAACAATCTTGGAAGGCTACAGAGATGCATTAAAAGTTGCAACATTTTTGGGTTTTATAAGAGGGTTGAAGAAATTTTTGGAAATTCTGGAGCGAAAATTTCATAAGATTTACTAGTCTCACAGGAAGGGTTCCGGAAATCAAATAAAATTCAAGCAATACATTCTTTTTAGAGTTGGAGAATTTTGAAAACGGCTAAAGGCATACGTCAAGGTATGCCTTTAGCATACCTTGACGTATACTGACGTATACGTATACGTAAGGTATACTGATATCTTTCATTATTCTTATCAACGAATCATGTGGACAGAAGCTCGGAATGTGCATTCAAAGGTGCATTATGTATGACTTGTTAATATTCGAAACGGATTATTTTCTGCCTTAACATCTTATGAAGAAATATGCTAAATTGAGACGTTCAAAGTGATTTTTATTCATAAAGATGAGCTATTCGATATTGCTCTCAATTTTCTAATTATATTATAAGGATTTATGGAAATAAGAAAAGGACGAGGATACATAGTAGATCTATTCTTATCGATTTCGTACAGAACTCTATCTTCAACAATTTCTGGAAATAATGCATCACGAAAATCGTAAAAACCAACCATTGTCAAACATCACTTTTGACATGTTTCCAGAAAAATAGGAAGGAAAAAATTTTGTGAATTCGGGATTAGATGTTGAAGTTTGACTATTTGACCATAGATTGTTCATCGTATATAACGTAGCTTATAGATATTACATTTTAAATGCTATGTACTTTATGAAGATTCTAAGTTTGTAGTATTTTGTCTAAAAATCACGCGACTTTCAAAACTTGTCAGCATTATTATTCGAAGTATTTCTTTTTGCTATAGAAAAAGATTAAACTTTGAGGAAAAGGAGGACAGAACTACCATGGAGATCAAGAAAGTAAACTAATGTAGCGATTCAAACATCGAGGTAAGTATAAGACGGAAACAGTAGGAAAAAATTTGAGACAAGCTACCGTTTCAATTTTTTATTCAATTATTACTATAGAAAAAAAATCGGCCCACTGCGCGGGCACATTCTCATCGCACGCTTCGCGCGCGGCTCGCTTTGCTCGCAAGTTTCAGCGCGCCTAGGGCGCGCGTCTTTTGGATCTCGCGCTTGGCTTTTTTACCTCCCTACAGTTGTATATAAAGCTTTTGGAACTCAAAAACGAAATGTCGACTTGTTTAATTTGATGAGTGTGAATTATCTTTTATTAGAGCTTCTCCGGCTTTAACGAATACATTCTCATCGCGTGTCTCGTGCTGCGCACTTGATCAAAGTTTGTTCACAACGGGAGAGAAGTTTTGTTGCCTAACTTTTTTCACATGTTGTGTAGCTTTTCTAGAAATTCAATTTTTAATGTTATTTCTCACGAATAAAACAAAAACCACGCGTCCGGTGGGAAAAGTTATAACAAATTGAGAGATATCATGTGGGTGAATAACTTTTTTCTTTCAATCTTCTTTGTTAGCCTTAGTCCTTTTTTCCAAAAATTTTATTATTTCATTTTTATAGTTATTTTTTCTGATTGAAATGAAAACAACACATCCTGTTGGAGAAGTTGAAAACACATTTGAAGATATTTTCCTGATAAAGAACTTGTATCTATTTGATTATTCCTAAGCTTGTGTCAATTGTCTGAAAGTTAATTTTTTTTTCATTTTTTACATTGTTTTATATAAATGAAGCGAAAACTACTTGTCCTATCAAAAAGTTGATAGTATGAAATTTGTAGATCTTTTTTTTGTTGCACAAATTCACTTCATTTATATTTTCCCGTACCTTGCATAGTTTGACCAAAAAATGAAACTTCCTATTTTTCATTATTTTTTGTGCGACCAAAATTTGCCTTTTCAATTTTTTGAGAAAACGCGAAAAGTTTGAAAGCTCATCCCCGAGGGCTCCCAAAAAGAAACATTTTTTTCTTTAAACTTTTTTTCATATCTTGCGTTGTTTGGCTAAGAATTCTCATTTTCGTTTACATTTTTGAATTTCGAAAATGCCATAACTCTGACAATTTTGTTTCTTTAAAAAAAAAATCATGAGGATAAATTGTTTCACTTTTTACCAACTACAAGAAACCTTACTTAAAATTTTTGAGTCTTTGAAAAAAAGTCCAAAAAAATTTTCAAAATGCTCCCCCCCTCTTTTATTTTCGATCAAAAACAGCTGGGTTACGAACATGACTTTGGATTTTTGGTCCCTAAAAATGGTTGCGCAAACGAGAAAGAATATCATTCTTTCGAAAGTTATCGAGTTCACAGATTATTTTCCATTATTTTTGGTGCAATCATGATTGGAATTTTCGATTTTTTGAGAAAATTCAAAAAGTTGTATTAAGAATCTAGTAGGGCTTCCAAAAAGAAACATTTTGGTTTTAACTTTCCTTCATATCTTGCGTTGTTTGGCAAAAAACTCTCATTATTGTTTATATTTTTGAATTTTGAAAATGCCATAACTCTGACATTTTTGTTTTCATAAAAAAAATCATAAGGATAAAATGTTGCGCTTTTCACTTACTACAGAAAGCCGTTCTTGAAATTTCTGAATCTTGGAAAAAATAGTCTAAAAAATTTTCAAAATGCTCCAACTTTCTGGGTTTTCATCCAAAATAGCTGGCTAATGAACCTGCCCTTTAGTTTTTAACACTAAATGAGTCTACCAAGAGCCAATAAAATAGATTCGTTTTTTCGTAAGTATCGTGCTCACATACATACATACATACATACATACATACATACAGACAGACCATTCGTAAAAAACATTTTTTTGGGTTCAGGGGGTCTCAAAACGTGGACATTTGACAGAAACGGGGGA
>WSXT02066757.1:0-12449 GCA_011762715.2 Neuroterus valhalla | reverse complement strand
ATAAATATTATGTAAGTTTTACTTTTTAAAACTTGTTATAAAAAATAATAAAGAAATCTGAATTTTAATGTCTTCATTATTATTTTGGTGTCTGGCTTGGCCTTCCAATCGTCTACTGTTATACAGACGTTGATATTGCAGGACGGGCTTAACACCAAAATCACCCCCTTCGTACAAAGCAAATATGAATATGCCGAAAAATAATCTTTTACCTGATCTTTATATGGCAATCCGTTCCAATATTGTTAGGCTCCTGGAAAATACCATCTTCGATTTTTGGGCTCCAACCCTTTACGCCAACGAAACGGGTGATTTTTGGCGTTAAGGGTTGGAGCCCAAAAATCGACAACGTATGCATCGATCAATAACAACGAAAGCTACAGACTGTTACAGTGCAGACTGTTCGTAACAACTGTTAACAACTTTCGACTGTTCGAAAGTACAGACTGTTCGTAACAACTCCTTAAAACATCTTATACATATGTTTAACAATAAAAAACCTCCAAGAAAGCGTGAAATATTTAAGATTGTGATAATATGGAAAACTAGCAGCAATATTTTCATTTACATTTCCTAAGAATGATCAAATACAATTCATAACAACGTTAGAGACGGCCAATGGCGATTCCTAGCTACGGAAAATAACCACGCTAGCATTGATCATGTAAAAACTCTTATAAATTGTCAATAACAACTCTAAAAAATTTTCAGTAACGACTCCTGGAAATTCTAAATTAAAATCTTCAGGAGTGGAAAAACGTTGCTCACAACGATCAATAACGACCGCAACAAAGTGCCAGTGACAAACTTTGTGAAAATCCCCTAGAGCATGATAAACGATGAGGACCATCTCGGAAAACGTGGAATGTTTATAATTCGTTATAAGATAGAAAACTATCAACCATTTTATTTGAACATCTCCGAAGATGATCGAATACAATCAATAACGACGGTAGAAACGACGAATAGCAATTTCCAGCAACGAAATATAACGACAGGAGCATTAATCAATAACAACCTCCAAAGTTTGTCGATAAGAACTCCTAAAAACATCATCTGAAACATAAAAAACGATACCGAACCTCTGTGAAAGCGTTTAATGATTACTATTGTCACAAGATGGAAAAACATCAGCAGTTTTTCAATAAATTTAATGAATTGTTTAATCCTAAGAATTATCAAATTCGATTTATCACGACGTTGAGAACGGTCAATAACCACTAGGAACAGAATATTGAAAAACGAAGATTGATCTTCAAAAATATTCGAAAAAAGCATCAGCAATTTCATCATAAACATCCTCTAAACATAATCAAAAAGAATATGCAATAACGACGTAAGGAACGGTTCTTGAAAATCCCTAGTAACGAAAATATCAACGCTATAGCACGATCTTAACAACTATTGAAAACAACTCCAGCAAATTCTTAGTAGCAAACTTTAGATGGAAAGTATCAGCAGATTTATCACAAACATTTCCAAAACATAATCAGGTTCAATCCATAGCGGCTTTACAAAAGGTCAAGAACGATCCCTAAAAACAAGAAATAATTACACTAGCACAGTGGCGGATCCCCTCAGAGCTCTTCAAGATGTATTCTCATAATATTCAACTGTGGAAAATGATGAGTGATATATGCCCACAAAATATCCCCCCCCCCCCCAACAATTGTTGCTGGGTTCGCCACTGCACTAGCATCGATAAATTTTTTTTCTCAGAAAATACGCAATTCCCGAAAGTGATGATAATATTATGAATTCTTCAAGGACATTAAACTTGGAAATAATTGTAATGAACCCGTTCGGAAAAGATGTATAATCTTATTCCTATATAATGAAATATGTTACAATCCTCCAACTATTAGGATCATTATCAATTTCCATACAATAGCACTAGATGATTAAAATTGGGCCGCAGACTTTGCTTCGGTGTTATTTAAGTTCGGTTTTTGGTCAACTCTGCAATGGATAATAGAATTTGCTATTGATGTAAGCAAAAGTGAAAGAGCGTTTTTTTTTCTTTTATGGGATTATCGAAAGTTGCTTGACCAATGAAGTTTTCGTAAGAGAGGCTTATCTGCAGCTATTCACGAAGGTGGGGAAACCTACATTTTGATAGGTTTTCAGAGTAGATTTTGTACAGTTCAGACTATACCAAGTTTAAGTCTTCCAGAAGAACATATAGTTTTGCATTTAAGGTACAAGGGATCTTAGAACTAAACTTATATTAAGAATAAGAACACAGAATATAAGATTTATACAATAGTTTAATAAAAATTGTTGATGCAAATAAATAACAAATTTCGGGGGAACTTAATGGTAGTAGGCGGGCGCAGAGTACTGGAGAGGGGTGGCGATTTTGGCATGAGCAACAGGTGCAGCAGCATATCCGTAATGCGCTGGAGCGGCATATGCAACTGGAGCTTGAGCGAAGGTCTTGACAGCCGCAACTGGAGCAGAATATTGAGCGAATTGCGGCTGAGCTGCATAGATTGGAGCATGGACGGCCTTAACAACTGGGGCAGCAGCGACAGCCTTAACTGCAACTTGGGCGGGTTCTTTGTGTACAACAGCGTTGAAGCCGTTCACATCGTCAGCGGTGTATTCCACGATTCTTCGGGTACCTTTAAAGAAAAAAATACCCAATAAGAATGGGAAGTTAGCCTTGTGAGTAAACTTCAAATGATTCTAATTGAAGAAAGCCTATCGAATTGATGATCAAAGACGATTGCTTCCAAATTCATATCTTTTTATGAGAGCCTTACCGTCAGCTTCAACGAGGGAGTAGCTGCCTTGAACTGAGTCTCCGTTGCGAGTTTCCTGCTGGGTCTTGGAGTCTCCGGTCAAACCATCCTGGACATCATAAGCGTAGGAGTATTGAGGGTTAGGATCGAATTCGGTGTCAACAGTTTTGGCCACAACAGCTTTTGCAATTGGTTGAGCCAAAGCGACAGGAGCAGCAGCATATGCTGCAGGAGCGGCAGCGTAATGAACCTCAGGATGAGCAGCGTAAGCCAAGGGAGCACCAATGGTTCCAGCATTGGCAACAGCCACGAGGGCAGCGAGGACTACGAACTGAAATAAGAATGTTTAAATTATCGGGAAAGCAAATGAATTCTTCTACTGATTCTATCGAAAACGGCCTACTTAGGGTTGGTACCTGGAACTCAAGGAAGATGCCGCCACTCCTTTTCGCGCTGTAAGGCGCATGTTTTCTAGCATTTCCTATCATTCATGGCGTTTGTTACGAAAGGAGTAACGACATCTGCTGTTATAGATTCTGGGTGTCAAGCCTAACCAGGCTTGTATGAGTACAATTGCATGAAAAGTCTTATGAGTTTAAGACTATGGGTAGCAAGATTGATGATGAAATTCACTTTGAAATTAATAGAACAGGCATGAATTTTAAAACCTTAGAATTTTGAAAGTAAAGTACACTGTTCCTAAGAGCCAAGACATGATTGATGAAAGAAAATGCTGGTGATAGTCTTACCTTGAATGCCATTGTTGAAGAGATGGAGATGGTTTGCTTAACCGATGGATGAGAGACGATCGAATGATGCTGACTCGGTGACGAGTGGGTCTTTTTATATGAGTGGTCCCCAACATTCGGCGATCCCTCAGGCGTAAAATAATGATTGGTACCCCTGAGAGTCGAACCCAAAGTCTGTCGCAATGACCCAGTGAGGAGATCCACGCCCCAGATTTTCGCCTTGATCGGTTCAGCCAAAAACGAGACAACTGGTTCACTTGCACACAGCCACGTAACACACGTGGTAACTCGTTTATGGCTTACGTAACTTTCACCCATTCTCATCCCATTAGCTGCAGATAATTTCTACTTTTTCTCCTTTTTGCGATTATTATTTCCCGTCCTCGAACCTTTCCTCTCAGTACCCTTGATACTCGGCCCCTTCTCTTCCTTATCAGACTTTTTCCTTTATTTCTCGTCTCGGATGGTTAACCCTTTCCCCAACTTGGCTGGATTCCTTCTACTGAGAAAGGAATTACATGCTTCTCTTGTAATGAGAAGATAAAAGGACGCGACACCGCTTTGAGGAATTGAATACTGGCTTGGCTTTGCATATAAAAAACGAATGCAAAAGTACCTTGGGAGTCAGCTCAAATTCTTCGGAGAGGCAGGTGTTGTTGAGTTGTTGCATAGGCGAAATTCGCAAACGCTCCTCTCTATAATTTTGTTCTTTTTTTGAGAAGAAATTGTCTTGGGTTTTCCTCCACAACGGAAAATTTTCGGAGATCCTGCTAGGCCGTTTCAGATCTAAAAGTACATTTTTTTTAGTTTTCGATTGTTAAACAATACGAATTGAAGAGAGAAAACTTTTTCATCACTGGGAAGTAATTGTTTTTTTGTTGGATGATAATTCTCGACTTAAGGAAACAAGAACAATATGAATTCCAAGTTCGAAGGAAACTTAGAAAAAAAGATTCTTTTAAGGCATTTACAAACTTGCCCCTCCTTTTTTTCTACCACCGTTTTTGTGAAAGTTTCGGAAAATTGTTTAAATATATTCTCAACCAAAAAGATCAGTCTCCGATTTAAAAAAGACTATTCTTAAACTGAAATGATTGATTAAATGTGAATATTTAACGAAATAGCTAAAATTTTGAATAATGAAGGGCAAACGTCCACCAAAAGAAGCTAAAAGTAAAAGAAAATGCTTGCCAAAGAGAAAAAAAGAAATTTGCAACTGAGAACGATTTCCCTGACAAGAAGAAAACAAAGTTCCAACAAATTGATACACTTTTCATTAGAAACAATAAATTGTCGACGGAACCATCCAATTTTCAATCCGCAAAAAACAATGTTCATCAAATAGATTTTTGCGAATAGAATAGATGAATTTTCAACGAAATATTTGAACTTTTGAGAGAACGGATGAGTTTTCCAAAAAAAAAAAGATTTTTCAATTAAGCAGACAACAAATTTTATCCAAATTGTTGGATTTCCAACTAGGAAAGAGGAAATTTTCAAGAAAAATAATAAATGTTCAATTATAAAGGATTTTTTGGTCAAGAAGGAAATGTTTCAATAAATTGTGCAATGTTTTATAAAAAAAGCGAAATGTCTACCAAACCATTAAATTTCTAATTCTGAAATATGAATTTCTAGCAAAAAACAGTGTTTGGGACAAAATTGATGAATTTGTAACGAAATATGCGAATTTCTCATCAGAAAAATTTATCACTACAATGTAGATAATTTTCTAACAAAATAGTCGAATTTTTTGGATTAGAGTTCAATCTTAGAACTAAAAATTTACATTTCTATCAAAAAAGAGGAGTTTTTTTTTAAAACTCATTAATATATAATCCGAAAGTATAGATTTTTGATAGAAAGGCTATAATTGAATTAAACTGTTGGATTCAAGACCGAAAAATATTTTTTTGTACAAAAGAAAACAAATTCTACTCAAATCGGTAAAATTTCAATTATGAAAGATCCAATTTTTGTCAGAACAGTTTAATTTTCAAACGAAGAATTATAACAATTTTAAATTCAAACAAACTGCTGAATCATTCAATAAAATAGTTGAATTTCGAACATGAAAAAACAAATTCTTGAGAAATTGTTCAATTTTGAAACAAAAAGGATGACTTTGTAACAGAATGTTGATCAAATTTTCGATAAAATAATACAATTTACGAGAAATAAAGACATATTCTATATAAAATATTCATATAATTATCAAATCATTTTACTTATTTATTTATCATGATATCATCCAAAAAGTGCATCATTCGATGAACAAAAGTAAGTTTTTGCCCAACCTCTATTGTCTAGACCCTTCCAAATACTAAATACACTTTACACCGACAAATTCTCAAAAACTGCGCGAATAAGGAGATTCTCGAAAGAAATTAGAAAATGAAGAATTTTTAATAAGAATTATACAGGTGCTACCAGTAACGCACTCGGTCTTTGTATTTCCCTAGAACTGTGTATAGAGCTTTTGAAACCAAGAAGCAGAATGTCGGCTGCTGTATTTGATGATTGTGAATTATCTTTTGTTAAAGCTTCTCCGACTTTAGGGTAAGGGTAGGGGGTTGGGGAGGGGGGTGTAGAGCCAAAAAATCGATCGATTGAAGTCATACATTAAATTTTTCAGTCTTGGGAAGAAGTCTAAAAAAATACCCAAATGCTCCCCCTCTTTTATTTTTGATCCAAAATAGCTAGGTAATGAACTCGACAGTCACGGATTTCACAGATTATTTAAAATTATTTTTTGTGCGATCAAAATTGGAATTTTCGATTTTCTGAGAAAATTCCAAAATTCGTATTCACGATCTTATAGGGCTCACAAGAAGAAACATTTTTGTTCTTCTGAACTTTCTTTCTAATTCTGCGTTATTGGTGTAAAAATTCTCATTTTCGTTGATATTTTTGAATTTAAAAAATGCCGCAACTCTGACAATTTTCTTTCTAAGAAAAAAAAATGGTTGGGATAAATTGTTTTACTTTTTATGTGCTACAAGATATTGTAATTACAACTTTTGGGTCTTGGAAAAAGAAGTCCAAAAAAATTTTTGAAATGCACCCCCTCTTCGATTTTTCATCCGAAATAGCTGAGAACCTGACCCGCCTTTTCGGTCCCTCACAATGCGTGCAAATTCTCATCGCGCGCTCCGCGTTCGGTTCTGAAATTACCTCGTGCTACACGGTCGTTCTTTGTACCTCCCTACAGTTGCATAAAAAGCTTGGGAAACTCAAAAGCGGAATGTCGACTACTTTATTTGATGAGTGTGAATTCTCTTTAGTTGAAGCTTCTCCGGCTTTAACGAATACAGTCTCATCAAGTGTCTCGTGCTGCGCACTCGATCGAAGTTTGTTCAAAGCGGTAGAGAAGTTCTGTTACCCAATTTTTTCACATGTTGTGTAGTTTTTCTGATTATTCAATTTTTTAATTTTTTTTTTTAGAGTTCGAACAAAAGCTAAGCATCCAATAGGTAAAATTGAAACAAATTTACAGATATTGTTCGGATGAACAACTTTTCTTCATCAATCTTCTGTGTTAGCCTCAGACATTTTCCAAAAGTCTTATTATTTCATTTTTATAGCTTTTTCCTGATTGAAATGAAAACTACGTATCCTGTTGAAGAAGTTGATAACACATTTAAAGATGTTTTCCTGGTAAAGAACTTGCGTCTATTTGATTTTTCCTAAGCTTGTATTAATGGTCCAAGAGTTCTTTTTTTTTCATTTTTTATATGGTTTTTTATAAATGAAGCAAAAACTACTTGTCCTATAAAAAAGTTAATTTTACCAAATTTTTAGATCTTTTTTTGGTGTACAAGTTTGGTTCATTTATATTTTTCCGTACCTTGCATAGTTTAACCAAAAAATGGATCTTTCTATTCTTCATTATTTTTTGTGCGATCAAAAGTTGAATTTTCGATTTTTTGAAAAAACTCGAAAAGTTGTGAAGATAATCCTGGAGGGCTCTCAAGAAGAAACATTTTTTCTCTCTGACTTTATTTTCAATCTTGCGTTATTTGGCTAAAAATTCCCATTGTCTTTTATATTTTGGAATTTCGAAAATACCATAACTCTGACAATTTTGCTTTTATCGAAAAAATTATATGGACAGATTGTTTCACTTTTTACCTCCTACAAAAAACCGTACTTACAATTTTGAATCTTGGAAAAAAAGTCCAAACATATTTTCAAAATGTTCTCCCTCTCCGATTTTTCATCCAAATAGTCCCTCAAAATGCTTGTGAAAGGAAATAATCGAACTTTTAGGTGGAAGGATCAATTTTCCACTAAAAACGAAAGTATAGAATATTTAGCAATAAAATTGATTATGATCCGAAACAGGTAAGTGTCTTGAAAAAAATGAATTTTCAATAAAATATCTGAAGATCCAACAAAATGTATCAATTTTTGACGAGAAAAATAAATTTGAAACAAAAAACATCAATCTTCAACCAAAAAATATTTTTATTTTGAATTAAAAACAGTTGCTTTCTTCTAAAGAAAACTATTCAAAGACAAATTTTCAGAGATAAATTTCTAAGGCACAAAAAAGAATTCAACAATGGACATGAATTTCCAAGCAGAAAAGGAAAGAATAACGTGGTTGTCGCTTCATATATTTAAATAGACGAATAACCTGCAAAATAGTTGAAAATCAACCTTTAAATATATATTTTCTGCCAAATACATTACTTTTAACCAAATAGTTGAATTTGCGATCGAAAAAATTTGTGAGTCATGACTAGACATTTTTTTATGATTCATTGTTGGATTCCCATGTCAAGATCATCATTTTTATAGAAAATAACGCTTCTTATGGAACGTTGAGGAGGGGACGGTGTGTGACCTGCGTTATTTCTGTCACCAATCACAGGATTGCATTCCCGCACCCTCATTTGACTTGAAAATATGGATTACATGTGACCTTAATTTTTTTTATGACAAGTCACAGGGATGACTTTTCGTCCAACGAGACTCGGGAAAAGGGGGATGTATGTGACCTACATTATTTCGATGACCAGTCACATAGAGGACTTTCTACCCCCACGAGACTTGGGAAAACAGAAAAGTATTTGATCTACATTATTTTAATGACCAGTGAAACGGGTGACTCACCACCCTCGCAAGACTTGGGAAAAGAGGAAGGTATGCAACTCACTTTATTTCCATAATCAGCCACAGGATTGGGGGTTTTCGGGCTAAAATTCAACTTTTTCTTGAAAATTTACCCTCGATTGAAAAACTGTTCTATTGAAAATTCAACAATTTTGTCACAGATTCTTCTTTTTACATTCTCTTCTGAACGAGAAGGTATTGGTTTTATGTGAAAATTGACTTTCCGGATTTGATGAAATCTCCACGTTTTGAGACTTCCTGAATCAGAGAAAATGGTTTTTACGAAGGTGTCTGTCTGTAGTCTGTAGTGTGTAATCTGTGCACTCGATAACTTTCGAAAGAATGATCGGATTGGATTGCCGTATGTCACACATTTTGAGGGTCAAAAAAGACAGGTCAAGTTCGTTAATCAACTATTTAGGATGAAAAATCAAAGGAGGGGAACATTTTGAGCTTTTTTTTTACTTTTTTCTACAAGACTCAAAAATTGTAAGTACAGTTTCTTGTAGTAGGTAAAAAGCGAAACAATTCATCCTTATGATTTTTATTGATAAAAACAAAATTGTCAGAGTTATGGTATTCTCGAAATTCAAAAATATGAAAGAAAATGAGGATTTTAAGCCAAACAACGCAAGATTGAAAAGGAGGTGAGAGAGAAAAAATGTTTCTCTTCAGGAGCCCCACAAGATCGTGAATACAACTTTTTGGGTTTTCTTAAAAAATCGAAAATTCTCATTTTGATCGCACAAGAAATAATGAAAACTAATCTGTGAACTTGATAACTCTTGAAAGAATGATCATATTTGATCGTGCCTTAGCATACATTTTGAGTGACCGAAAAGACGTGTCGAGTTCGTTGACCAGCTATTTTGGTTAAAAAATCGAAAAGGGGGAGCATTTTGAAAAAATGTTTGGACTTTTTTTCCCAAGACTTAAAAATTGTGAGTACGACTTCTTGCAGTAGGTAAAAAGTAAAACAATTAATCCTCATGATTTTTCTTTTATAAAAACAATATTGTCATAATTGTGGCATTTTCAAATTTAAAAAAAAAAACGAAAATGAGAATTTTTAGCTATACCACGCAAGATATGACAAAAAGTTTGAAGAAAAAAAAATGTTTCTTATTCGGAGTCCTCCAGGATGATCTTTGCAACTTTTCGAGTGTTCTCGAGAAATCGAAAATTCAAATTTTGGTCGCACAAAAAATAATGGAAAATAGAAAGATTCATTTTTTGGCCAAACTGTGCAAGGTACGGGAAAATATAAACAAATTAAACTTCTGCACCATAAAAATGTCTACAAATTTGATAAAATTTACTTTTTTATAGGACAAGTAGTTTCTGCTTCATTTATAAAAAACCATGAAATGAATTCATTTCAATCAGGACAAATAACTATAAAAATAAAATAATGAAATTTTTGCAAAAATAACTAAGGTGAATACAGAAGATTGATAGAGAAAAGTTATTTACCCGAAAAATATCTGTAAATTTGTAATAATTTTTCTCATTGGGCACGTAGTTTTTTTCAATCGTAAAAAAATAAAATGAAAAATTGAATTTCTCATCAAATAAAGTAGCCGACATTTCGCTTTTGAGTTTCACAAGATCTAATATACAACTGTAGGGAGGTATAAAAGCCGAGCGCGTAGCGCGAGGTAAATCCATAACCGAGCGCAGAGCGCGAGGTGCGATTACCATCGAGCGCGAAGCGCGAGATTCAAAAGAGGCGCGCCCTAGGCGCGCTCAAACTTGCGAGCGAAGCGCGTGTTGAGAATGTACACGCGTAGTGGGCAGATTTCTTGGTTTATATTCAATTTTTTTGTACATTATTCTTTTCAACTATTTGAGTAGGGAATTCAATTACTTGTTCAAGATATTGTCTTTTTGGTCAAAGAATTCATCTCTTAGTGTTAATAATGCAACTTTCTGGACAAAAATTAATTTCTTTTCGTTGGAAGAATAACAGTTCATTTGAAGATCAAACAGTTCTGTTGGAAACTCTTCTTTGCGGCTTTAAAATGCAACAGTTTGGTTATAACCTAATCTGTTTTGGTTGAGGCTTCGACAGTTTTCTTGAAAATTCCGTCTTTTCGGTTCGATTCAACTATTTTTTTATTTAGAATAAACATCTTTTCTGTTTATAATATGAAATGTCACTTCTTTATGACAATTCGTCTTTTGAAATTGAAAATCAAATTACTTGGTTGAAAGTTCTTTTTTTCGGGTAGAAAATTAAACTAGTCATTTGAAAATTGATCTCTAATTAAAAATTCAAAGTACTTAAAATGGAATTTAATATATTACCAAAATAAAAAATAAATTACCGAATGAAGCATTCATGAATGTTTGAAATCGATACCGTCAAAAAAAATCTTCTTGAAAGCTTCTTGTTTTCCAATATTTTGGATATATCTTGAGAAATTTATCAAAACTTTGTTGGAAAGGGGGGAATGAGGTCAAAATTTTTGATTTGAGGTGCTTTGGGAGAATCATTAAATCAAAGAGAAAAATATGGGAGAAGGAGAAAAAGGGATAAGGTCAAAAAAGAGACAGACTGGGATTACTGCATTTTTCTAAAGTTGCAAAAAATCTTGACACAGCAGAAAGTTCCTTAACAGAAAAATTGGTCGGACTAGAAAATTTGAGTCTGGTAAGCTTACGGAAATTACAAATCCAGTTTTTATAATAATACCAGTATAAGCCAAGTTTCTCAGCATAAGACAGGTGTTCACTGACTTAAATGTAGCATTGTGATAACAAATGAGTTTATTCGAACCCATTCTATATACACTGGAATCTCGGATATAGTCAGTTTCCGGGTTAGACTATTAACCGCCTTGGACCATCGTCCGACGCGCATTGGCGAGATTGCCCGCTTGAGTACTGTCCACTTTCAACGTTCGGCCTTGACCGACATTAAGGCATATCTAGTTCCTCTTCTCGAACCCCTTGGACCGTCTCGTCAAAGAGAGACATTCGTGGAACCTTTCATACATTTTATTTATTTGACCATTCTCATTTATTTCTTTCATCCCATATATGCTATCTATTCATTCACCCATCCTGTGAGCTCACACCTGTCGGAGAAAATGATTAGGTGGCTTATATTTCTGGATTACAGCAACTACTTTACATAAGAAGAACTAATCGTGTCTGGTTACTCTCTTACCTTGTAAAATGTAAAGTCATTGTAGTGAACATGCCTGGCGACCTAATTCAAATCCTTTTGTTGGCCCTCCTTCGTCTCAGCATTTGCAGCATTACTCAGCGTTTATTTGAGAACGAATATTGGTATACGATTATGATATAGTGAGAAGTAAAGAAGGAGCCTCTTCGATATATAAACTCACGGAATTTTATTCTGAAGATCAGTTGTGATTACAAATCTGCCAAACATAGTATGTATAAGAGTCTATAAATTATAAACTCTTAGACGTTTATAAATATCTAAAAATGAGAACAATGAAAAATAGAAATAAATCTACGGTATACCTTTTACTGAAGCAAATCGAACAAGTAAACAAGTACGGAAAATATCATTATCAGGATAAGAAAATTCCCAAAGATCAGAATATTTAAAAGTTTCAGCGCGTATGTAGAATCTTTCGCTTTGCGCTCCATCAAATATTGAACTCGCGTTTGGTCTTGGTACTCTGCCAAATTTGTGCATAGTCACGGGGGTGAAGCTCCTTGTTAAAAAGTGGAGAAAAATTTCAGCAATATGGCCGCTCATTGAGCAATCATGCGCTATTGTGACACCAGGGAGTAAGAATAAGGAGACACAACTCATATGGCCGTCACGACGAAAAGTAGGCTGACTATCGGGAACGAGATC
>WSXT02066746.1:0-12451 GCA_011762715.2 Neuroterus valhalla | reverse complement strand
CTCAAACTTCTGGCAACAGGAAAGTGCTCATTTTTAGTTCCACTAGTTTGATCTCCTTATGTCTATTCTCCATGGCAAAGATATTGACCAGAGATACGTCACACTCAGTCGATAATTTCAGATATTGTAGCAGGATATCATGAGGGTAACATGTTTGACAAGGTATATCATTTCAGTTTCGAATTTCATATGTGATTTTTCAACCATTCATTAGGACTTTATTTCTATGCGATTTTGGAATCTGACACAAAAAATATAATGTTTAAAAATTGAGGTTGGGGTGACGTTGAATTACCATGATTCGCTAGTATGGAACCCTGGACACATCCACCTCAAATTTTAGTAATTATATTATTTTCAAGAGATATCAAAATTATAAATAGACCAAACTGCATATAAAAAATACCTTAGATTCCACCACATGACATCGTTCTACTATTTTTGACACTATCGCGCGACTAGGTGTGATAGGGTTACCAGACGTCCTGGTTTTCCAGGACATGTCCTGTTTTACCCTTATCCCGAATAACACACAAACGTTTCGAAAACGTTGGATACTTCCGCTGATTTTTGAGACTCAAGTGAACAAAACTTTTCAAAACGTTTGACCTATAAAATTTTGAGTGACTGCAAATTAAACACGTATTCAGACGTTTTCGAAACGTTTGGAAATGTTTCAAGGAATTCGGTAAACGTTCAAAAATAGTTTGAGAAACTTTTGAGAAGTGAAATTTTGAACGATCGAAATTACGACCGTATTCCAAACGTTTTGTAAACGTTCGGGAAACGTTTGCAAAACGTTTGTATAAGAAGTTTTCCCGATAGATGGCGTGATCTTTCTGGTAAGTGGCAGGAAAATATGGTGATTACTATATATACGACTTTCGAACATATGTTTATAAGAAAAGACACAGAAAATTTATCATTAGAAATCAGGGTATGGTCTCAATACCATTAAAAGTATGCGAGCTAATGGAAAAAAATTTTATTTTTCGATCGAGCATTCTTCAAACCTTCTTAAAAAGTTTCGAAACGTTTGACAAACGTTGGGTAAACATTTTTTAAACGTGATAAATGTCTTGCGAACGTTTTACAGACGTTTGAAAATTTAATCTGCTCAAATTTTGCTTGATCTAACTTTTATAAAAAGTATTGTTTAGTCAAAGTATCACCAATGTTCGGAAGTATCCGACGTTTTGAAAACGTTTGCGAGACTTTTGGTGTTATCCGGATACTATATGGACGCTATGAGTTTGACCGTATGCCATTTGGTCTTGAGAATGCTCCTGCAAGGTAACTTGCTATACTTGTTTTGCTATCATGAATTTGTTTACAAAGATCGTGAGTAAAACAGGTAGGTACTTCAGCTTCAACATACACTAGATTTCAAAACATAAAGTGTTCTGGTTTCCCGGTCGACCAATCTGCTAACTTTAAGTGTGACGTTATGATAGAATACTCTATAAGAAAAAATTTTACTATCTTTTCTTTCTTCTCAACATTGTCAATATTCTCCATAGTGTTCTTAAAACTTTTGGAAGGTTTTAAACCAATTGAGCAGATTTTCTATTTTATTTTATCCTCGATAGAAATTGAATACAAAAAATATGTTTATCATACTAATGTTCAGGAATTCTTTAATCATTCCGAACTAATACAGGTTATTTCCAAAATTTGAATTTTTCATTGTTTGAAACGCGTTGTCACGATTAGAATAGAAAATATACGTCTTATTGAAAAATAGTTGATATGAGGCCTTTTCAAGATAAACAATTTTTCTGTTCATTCTTTCTACTTGTCTCTTATTGCTTGGATGGAAAATGGTATATTTTTATTTTTGTACGTCCGTTATCTAAGATTGAAACGAAAACTATTCCTCTTATCGAAAAATAGTCAACAGTAAATTTGTAGATTTTTTTTTTAAGTGAACTATGCATCTTATGAAAAAAGTGGTATGAATGAAATTTGTAGATCTTCTTAAAATGAATAATTTTGGTTCTTAACATTTTTCTCACCTGACATAGTTTGACCGGAAATGTGCATATTATACGTGATACAAATGAAAATTTGTTCCACATTGAGATCCTATGTACATCATCATTGTTATTATATGTTTCAGCATGGACGTAAGAACTAACGGGACAGAGCACAAAGTCCCATCTATGGAGAGCAAGTTGACTTGATAGATCAGGAGAGGTGAGATATCCCCACTCCCTTGGAGGGCATCTTAACGACTTTGGATTGGCGCTGACTCACTCGGCTCACTGGACACGCTAAGAGCCCTCCAAGAAAGTGGGGAGGACATGCGTGGTGTGCGTCGTTCCCCTTACTCACGCGTTGCCAGACCCAGCAGGTTTGTGCTCCGTCCCGTTGATTTCTATGTCCATGGTTCGCACCCAATAAAATTCATGGGCATAAAGGCACTATTAATGTAGGTATGTACTCGATGTGAAAAAAATATTTGGCAGAATACATATTTCGATCCGAATGAATCCAGACCTGGATTGCTTCTAATGCGTATGTGCAAACCGACTAAATCCACGCTCAGATTGCACTCACGGATTCAAATAATTCAACATATTTCGGTTTGTATCACGGATTGGATCAGTTAAAGATTTCAAAATTTCGGTAAGATTTGGATTGGATTATTTTGGAATGAATTCCTATATTTTGAGCAAATACTGTAGCAGCAATAATATATGGTGTTATCTGAACCATGGTTTATGTAGATTTTTGATGAATTATAGTTTTCAGTGACTAAGGGGACGTGTACAAATTTGGTAAGGCATTTAAGGGGGAGGGGGGGTCAGCGAAATCTTACGGCTATGTCAAGTTATATATACTTACTATAGAAAAAGCCTTAAAATTAGGAGGAGGGGTCAAAATAGAAAAAAACTCTGCCCGCTACGTCTTTCGGATATCAAGCTTCGCGCTCGATGGTAATCTCACCTCGCGCTCCGCCCTTAGTTATGAATTAACCTCACGCTACGCTTTCGGCCTTTGTACCTCCTTACAGTTGTATGAAAAGCTCGTGAAACTCAAAAGCGAAATTCCAACTACGTTAATTTGATGCGTGTGAGTTATTTTTTGTTAGGGCTTCTCCGGCTTTAACGAATACATTCTCATCGTATGTCTCGTGCTGCGCACTCGATCGAAGCTCGTCCAAAACGGTGGTCAACCTTCCAAAAACAACCAAAGGTTCGAGAAAGAAAAGAAGTCATATCAAGTTGAAGCAACACGTGAGTTGAAACGTAGAATTTGCTGAAGCCAGGAGTACAAGTATGATTCCGTGAAAAGTTTGATGAATATTCATGTAATTATATAGAAAACTGGATGACGGAATGAGGGAGTGCAACTCTAGAAGTTATATAGATAAGGATATGAAACAGATCTCCGATGGTGCTCCTCAAGTATGCTCTGCTGCGCCTCAAGGGAGAAAAGATGACACTTCTCGGTCGCAATGAAGAAAGATCTAGACCGTCCCAAGTGCTCGTGATGCTGGAGTTTGGATTATCCTACTCGGAGACATGAATGGCTGGTTTGCTGTTGAACGCAGAGGTACAAACTGGGGAAAATTGATGAGATTATGCTGATGAAGAGGTTTATTTATGATAAACACCTAGTTTAGCTATAAAATAATACACATGTATTCTTCGTGCAGAAGCATAGAAGCAACAGTATGATTGACTTTGTTGTAGCAGATGAGAGGAAAAGAACTAGTAGAAGATGCAAGAATCATAAGAGGCTCTGAATATATAAAGGAGCAATCTACCTCGCGCGCGGCTCGCTTCGCTTGCAAGTTTGAGCGCGCCTAGAGCGCGTTTCGTTCAGCTCTCATGCTTCACGCTCGACGTTAATCTCATCTCGCGCTTCGCGCTCGGTTATGAATTCACGTCGCGCTACGCGCTCTGCCTTTGTATCTCCCTACAGTTGTATATAAAGCTTTTGAAACTAAAAAGCGAAATGTCGACTACTTTAATTTGATGCGTGTGAATTCTTTTTTGTTAGAGCTTCTTCGGCTTCAACGAATGCATTCTTATCGCGTACCTCATGCTGAGCACTCGATTAAAGTTTGTCCAAAACGGTAGAGGATTTTTGTTGCCTTATTTTTTGCACATGTTGTGTAGTTTTGCTAGAAATTCAGTTTAAAAATGTTTAATTTTATTTTTACGATTGGAACAAAAACTACGCGTCCATTGGTAAATATTAAAACGAATTTACAGATATTTTTCGGGTTAGCAACTTTTCTCTATCAATCTTCTGTGGTAAGCCTTAGTAATTTTTCCAAAAATGGTATTATTTCGTTTTTATAGTTATTTTTCCTGATTGAAATGGAAACTGCATATCCTGTGAAATAAATTGATAACGCATTTAATCGTATTTTCCTAGTAAAGAACTTGCGTCTACTTGATTTTGTCCAAGCTTGTGTCAATTGTCCGAAAGTTACTTTTTTTTACATTCTCATTCTGAATGAGAAGGTATTCGCTTTATGTGAAAATTGACTTTCGTGGGTTTTATGAAATCTCCACGTTTTGAGACCCCCGAGCCATAGAAATGGTTTTTACGAAGGTGTCTGTCTGTAGTCTGTAGTTTGTAGTCTGTAATCTGTGAACTCGATAACTTTCGAAAGAATGATCAAACTCGATTGTGTTTAAGCACCCATTTTTAAGGATCAAAACGACAAGTCGAGTTCGTTGATCAGCTATTTTGGATCAAAAATAAACGCGGGGGAGCATTTATGAAATTTTCGGGACGTTTTTTCCCAGACTCAGAACTTGAAAGTACGGTTTTTTGTAGCAGGTAAAAATTGAAACAATTTATCGTCATGGTTATTTTTTTATAATAACAAAATTGCCAGAGTTGTGGCATTTTCAACATTCAAAAATATAAACGAAAATGAGGATTCTCAGCCAAACAACGCAAGATATGAAAAAAAGTTTGAGAAAAAAATGTTCCTTTCTGAGAGCCCTCCAGGATTATCTTTACAACGTTTCGAGTTTTCTCAAAAAATTGAAAATTCAAATTTTAGTCGCACAGAAAATCATGAAAAATAGAAAGAATAATTTTTTGGTCAAACTATATAAGGTACGGAAGAGTATAATTGAACCAAAATTGTGCATCAATAGAAGATCTACAAATTCGGTAAAATTAAATTTTTGATATGGTAAGTAGTTTTTACTTCATTTATAGAAGAGCATATAAAGAATGAAAAAAATGAACTATTGGACAATCAACACAAGCTCAGGAAAAATGAAATAGACGCGAGTTGTTTACCCAACAAAACTTCTCCACCGTTTTGGACAAACTTTGATCGAGTGCGCAGCACGAGACACGCGATGAGAAATTCATAACCGAGCGCGTAGTGCGAGATCCGAGAGACGCGAGCAGAAGAAATATGTATTGTCATCTTCTGCAACTGATGGCGTTAAGAACATTAGAATGTTTACTTGAAAATCGTTACTATTTTTTCCAAGACGACGCATAATTCGTAGATAAAAAATTTCTTGCGTTTCGGGAGTCGAGCAAATTTGGATCAAGCGAAAACTAGTAGCGAGAAAGTTGTTCAGACAACTAAGGCACTAAGTAGTTAACAAACTGTTGATGTTTCAATTTGCCGGCGCGATAAATTTTCTTCTGTGCAAACTACGCCCCGGTCAGTGAAGCACTACTCCAGCGTTAGGTGCAATTGTGGCTCACAAACCGTCGAGATTTTGTAATTTAAATACGAGGAAAATGGAAAATCATGGTTCATAATAAATAGTAAATTCATAACCAAGCGCGGAGCGCGAGGTGAGATTCCCATCGAGTGCGAAGCGCGAGATTTGAAAGTCACGCGCCCTAGGCGCGCTCAAATTTGCGAGCGAAGCGAGCCGCGCGCGAAGCGTTCGATGAGATTTAGCCCGCGTGGCGGGCAGATTTTTCTTGTAAAATTGACGTAAAGTCAAATTTGTTGTAATAGTTTGGTGACACCTGTGTTCATACACTTTTCATTAACAATACGGTTCAATTTTCAATCAAATCGAAAAGGAAGCTGGGGAGTATAAAAGCCTGAGGGATCCAGCGCTGAGTTCCATCAACAGTTTAAGGTCCCATAAACATTTTCTTGCAAATTTTACTACACATAAAATAATGCAAGTGCATTGAAGGCACTTTAACATTATCTTGTTTTTGTTTTCCAGATTTTCGTTAGGTTCGTGTAGCTATTTGATTGGCTGGCCACTCTCCATGTGAAAAATATGACAAACTTTTGGCTTACGTTTTCCAGAGAGAAAAATTTGCTTGAGTTTTTTTTTTCTCTGCTTATAGGCATTTACATAGAGGGAAGATATTCATATTTGAGACACCACCACGATGATGATTGTGATATTAGACGAAAATGCGGAAAGGCGACGACTGGTACTAATCCGCTTGAAGGTATCAATAAATATTTTGTTCACAAGTTTTTCTAACCAATTAATGACAATTATTTGGTAATAGAAGAAAAATCAGCCAAACTGGTTATTTTTTTACATTACTAACGCAGTTATATGCATTATCAACCAAAGTCCAATAGCGGGAGAGTTAACGTAACTCGGGACACACACTGTTCTTTTATAGCGAATTCGAAAACAATCAGTATAGATATGAAATTTGATTTTTTGCGCATTTTACAAAAGTCCTAACCATTCAGCAAATTTGAAACCAATTCGTTAAATTTCCATCCACAGAGAAACAGGAGTGGTTGGATTTGAAGATACTTTGAAATAATTTTTTCGAAAACTTGGATTTAATATTCAATCTTTTTTCTTTCATTCAAGGTCATGTGGTTTGGGTATGTCAAGACCGTCATCATGGATAATTGGTGAGATGAGAAGAAACCCGCAATCTTCAAGAACTTCAGGTTGTAAAAAATGTATATAACAGACTTTCCTTTTACTGTGAAAACGGATACAGTATAGCCTCTCAATATGGCCCCTCTCAATGGGGCACCTTCCCCTCAAGCACGCTTGAACGCTACCCCCTCTCTTTATAACCTCAACGTTCAGTTAAGAAGATTTGGAATTATTGCCTCTCAATAGAGCGCTCTCGGTAAAAATGATTTCCTAATGAAAAACGGCAGTCAGAGTGTCTTAAACTAAGTTAAAAAGAACATATATGAATAAATAATCGGTTTACATTGCTTTTCTTGATAAAATACTTTTATTTGTTGTTGAAAATAATACATGTTAGTTGGTAAGATTTAATTTTAATACAAGATAAGTATTCTTCAAATAATTTCCAATAAAAAACTGTAGTTCGCATAGTTAAATGAAGTATGCAATCGATTGCATACTTCTTATATTTTTAGTTTTACATTACAAAGTATTAAGCCAAGAAGACTATTCTTCTTGCTTTTCGAACGGCCAACTACGACGCGCATGCTACATTAGGGTGGTCCAAACAAATTTTTTTCGAATTTTTATGCAGAATGCCCGGAAATTTTTTCAAACCCGCGAAAAAAAGGAATGCATTTTCAAAAAAAAAAATATTCAGAGGTGGCGCAAGCCCCATGAAGTTTGACACGTATTTCCCATAAACAAAAAGGACGTTTTTGTACATTTTATTAAGAATTCTCAATATTAGATAAATCGAGTTCGAAATTGAGCATTTCTCTTCACAATTGTTCACAGAATGCGAATAAAAATTACTTTTCAAATATCACACTCATAAGTCTGTTTTATAGAGTTCCCCAAAAAACCCCCATAAGTGAAAAAATGGATTTTTTGAGTTTTCGGCGCTAATTATGATTTTTTTGCGGTTTTTTTAACGCAGATTGTTTCAAATACATGAAATACTACTTGCTTTCAACGGTTCAGTTAAAGAGAGGTAATAATCAATAAAAGCTAACAAAAATCGTTGTTCAAACAATTTATTATCAATAATAACAATATTCTCTTAGAATAATGCTACAAAGTTGCGGTTTTTTTGTTGGAATTTTCAACTTTTTGTCCACTTTTCACATAAAGTAGGTAATTTTTCTATTTATTTAGCGATAGTTTTTGTTTAAACAATTTATTATCATTGCTTATAATATTTTCTTTGCCTAATGATACGAACTTACGTTTTTTTCTGAAATTTTTAACTTTTTGCCCACTTTACACTTGGAGTGAGTTGATATTTATTTTAATTTAACAAAAATAATTGTTTAACTAATTATTATTGTTTATGGCTCCCTTCTCTTAGAATAGTGCTGAAAAGTTGCGGTTTTTTCTAAACTCTCAAGCTTTTTGTTCACTTTTCACTTAGTGGAGTAATAATGAATGCGAGTAAATAAACATGCTTGATTAAACAATTTGTTATTGTTTATCACCATTTTCTCTTAGGTAAGTGCTAGGAAGTTGTCATTTCTTTCTGAAATGTTTAAATTTGCAATAAATGAAATTTGAATGAAATTCTATTATATTGAATTGATTTCATTTATGGTTGAATTTGATTGTTTTTTACTGAAAATAATTTTTCTTTCTGAAATATCAACCATTAAATCTTTGATTAAAAATTTATATTTTTAGGTCGAAAATTCAACTCTTTGATTCAAAGTGAATAACTTCCTTAAAAATTCAATTTTCGCATTGAAGATCCATGATTTTAGTAGAAAATTCGAAATTCCGATTCTACGAAATGAATTCAGCTTTTTTGTTTTATTAAATTTTTTTTTTAACATTGTAAAAAGAAAAAAAATTTACATTGAACAATACAATACCATTTGAAATTGGATTATCTCTAATGTTAGTTTATTATTTTTTCACAACAAAAAAGGCAAAGCAAAGATAAAGAGAAGATAGCAATAAACAATAATAATTTGTTCAAACAATTGTTTTTGTTGAATATTCTATTATCAATAAATATTAAATTACATATTAACTCACTTCAAGTGAAAAGTGGGCAAAAGGGTATAAATTCCAGAAAAAACCGTAAGTTTCTATCAATAAGCAAAGAAAATAATAATAGCAATGATGATAAATTGTTTAAACCATTTTTACATTCTCATTCTGGATGAGAAGGTGGTGGTTTTATGCGAAAATTGAGATTCGCGGATTTAGTGAATTCTCCACGTTTTGAGACCCCCTGAGTCAGAAAAAACGATATTTACGAAGGTGTCTGTCTGTCTGTAGTCTATAATCTGTATACTCGATAACTTTCGAAAGAATGATCGTATTGGATTGTGCTTTGACACACTTTTTTGAAACCGGAGAAGAATGGAAGAGTTCCTCAACTAGCTATTTTGGATCAAAAATGAAAGAGAGGGAGCATTTTGAATTTTTTTTTGGATTCTTTACTGCAAGATTCAAAAATTGTAAGTACGATTTCTTATAGTAGGTAAAAAGTGAAGCAATTTATCCTCATGATTTTTCTCGATAAAGAAAAAATTGTCGGAGTTATGGTATTTTCAAAATTCAAAAATTTAAACAAAAATGAAAATTTCAAGCCAAATAGCGCAAGATTGAAAGGAGAGAAAAAATGTTTTTTTTTCTTGGGAGCCCTACAAGATCGTGAATACAACTTTTTGAATTTTCTCAATAAATCGAAAATTCCAATTTCGATCGCACAAAAAATAATGAAAAATAATCTGTGAACTTGATAACTATCGGAAGAATGATCATATTTGATCCTGCTTTCGCACCCATTTTGAGGGACCAAAAATACAAGTCTAGTTCGTTAACCAGCTATTTTGGATCAGAAATAAAAGAGAGGGAGCATTTTGAAGATTTTTTTGAATTTATTTTTCCAAGATTCAAAAATCGTAAGTACGGTTTCTTATAGGAGGTAAGAAGTGAATGAAAAATAGAAAGATTCTTTTTTTGGTCAAACTATGCAAGGTGCGAAAAAATGTAAGGAACAAAAATTATTCATTTTAGAAAGACCTATGAATTTTATACATACCATTTTTTTCATAAGATGCGTAGTTTTTTTAATATCGTGAAAAATGTTACCAAAATTGAAAAATTCCATTTTGGAGCAAAACTATGCGAAGTATGAATAAAATGAAAACAACACAAATTGTTGACTTTAAAAAAATTTACAAATTTACTGTTGACTATTTTTCGATGAGACGAATAATTTTCGTTTTAATCGCGATAAGGCACCTAAAAAATAAGAAATTCCATCTTCAAGCCAAACAATAAGAGACAGGAAGAAAAAATTAATAGAAAAATTGTTCATCTTGAAAAGTTCTACAAGTTTTACATGAAATTTTTTTCGATAAGGCGTATATTTTTATAATAAATAAAAGATTGTTTTAACAATTTTTTTTGTTAACTTTAATTGATTATCACCTCGTTCCAACTGGAACGTTAAAAAAAAGTTGAAAAATTCAGAAAAAAACCTTGACCTTCTAACCCTTTTCTAAGAGAAACTTGCCAAAAACAATAATAAATTGTTTAAACAATTGAAATAAACATCTAATTATCACTTTCAGGTAGTGTTACATGTATTTGAAAGAATATGCGTTGAAAAAACGCAAAAAAATTATAATCGCCGCCAAAAACTTGACCCCTTGATATGACAGTTGGTTATAAAACAACATGATTTATATTTGTTTTAAATAAAGTAAACAAATGAATTCATTCTTTCGACACTTTTCGACACAAAGATTTTGTTTTTCAGAGAAATGTGCTCTCAACATCTTGCCAGTAGTTCTCTTTAGCTATATTTTATTGATAATACACATTTAGTAATTGTTTTTAAAAAACCTGATAAACAAATGCCCAATTTGGCCATGTTTCAGTAGATAAATTCAACTCCTTCAACACAAGCAATCAAACCACCAAAAATTCCATGTTCGAATGGAAAATTATGTTTTTTACATGAAAATTTAAACAATAGGTCAAAAATTCGTTTATTCTGTTGTAAATTCGTACTGTTGATAACAAATTTATCTTCTGGGTTGGAAATTCAACTATTTTGTTAAATTTTTTTGTTGTCAAGACTTTGACTATTTTGTGAAAAAATCGTCTCTTCAGATAGAATATACAACTATTTCATCTTATACACTGTAGTTAAAAACTTAATCTTTTTCGCTGATTGCGTAACAACTTTGTTAGAAATTTAATTATTGCGTAAAAGTCATATTTTTCTATGACGATAGTCTTAAATGATGAAATAATAGTAATTGCAATTATACTTGCCTTCCTGAATAACACTCTACCTCCAGAAAAATTATATTCCTAAATAGCCCCATATTTCTAAATAATAGTATACTTCTAAGCCCCATTAGGTTTCTAAAACGGAAATGTACTCCATTAAAGTCAAAAGCGTGAGCCCAAAAGCCTTAGGCGAACGTGTCCGACAATAGGGCAGAGGGCCTTAATGGGTTAGAAAAAAGGCGTAAATGCATCGGGGCCCGAGGCCCATTCGAAGGGGCCTGACAGCTTATCATTCGGCAACTGGCAGCTCGCATGACAACTGTCGTATTGGGATGAAAATGAGAGCCGACTTTCTTTTAAGACTAACCGACAACCATAAAAAAGGGTAAAAATTCAAACCGCAGACATCAGACACGTGTGCGACTAAAGAGCGCTTCTTACAATCCAACAATCACCAACTTTCGATATAATCTGACGGATCACCGAGAAACGATTTTCAAAAAACTATACTTTGCATTTCTTTTATTGAAAGTTCCTCATTCAAATTTCTTTATCTAAAGATAGAATGTCTATAGGAACAATGATAGTGTAATAATGGTCATTTGTGCAATATAAGTATTAGGAAAGAAGGAGAATATATTAGACCAATTTGAAGTTCGCGCCTTTTAAGATGCACTTCTTTTTCAATATTTCTGAATGTGTTTCCAATCTTTTTTTTCCTGAAAATGTAATCAGTTTCAATTTCAAGATTCCATACTGTCCTATGTTCCTACTTCCCTTTACGAGGCCAATATTTGATAGGTCAGATACGCACGATGCTGGAGAAAGAATCATCCCACTCGGAGATATGAATGGATGGTTTGGAGTTCAACGTGCAGGAATGTACAATCAGGGGAAAATCGATGAAATTATGCTTATAAAGAGGCTCATTTATAATAAACACCTGGTTCAGGCATGGAATAATATACATGTATACTTGGTTCAGAAGCAGAAGCCACAGTATGATCGACTTCTTTGTGGCGGATAAGACGAGAAGGGCTGATTGGAGATGCATTTGATGCAAGAGATGCAAGAGGCTCTGAATATGGAACTAATCAATCTTCCAAAAACAGTAACCATGGTTGATGATGGAGGCAAAAAAGAAGTCATATCAAGTTAAACCAAGACGTGAGTTGAAACGTAGAATCTGCTGAAGCCAGAAGTACAAGTATGATTCCGTGATTCCGTGAGAAGTTGAATCAATATTCATGTCATTAGAGAGAACTGGAAGACGCCTTAAGGTGCTTCATCAAGGATAGGCTTTCGCTGAGGGGAAAATTCTCTTACACTGGTGAATTGTTAGTTGTAAT
>WSXT02066745.1:13840-26838 GCA_011762715.2 Neuroterus valhalla | reverse complement strand
GCTGAAATATTAGACTTAACATAAGAAGGAATACAAATTCTTGAAGATCGTTGAATTTCAACGCAAAAAGTAGATTTCCGGAGAAGAAATATGACTCATCTATCATTGGAGATAAATCATGAAGAGGACGAATTTTCAACAATAGAAAAAAATTTGAGACCATAACAGATGATGAACCTCATAGATACATTTTCGATAAAAATATTAAGAGCATCAACAAAATAGTTGAAATCCAATTTCAGGCACTGCAATCCCATTCTACAACAACAACAACTATGGATTTCCAAATCAGAATATGTATTCCTGAACGGAGAAATCGATTTTGTTTGTGGAAGCTTCACTTTCTACAAATGAAGAAGAGTTTTCCACAAAATACATTAGTTTGGTTCAATTTAAAGGTGCAGTACAGAGTCCTGAAGGTCATTGTGCTTCGCCATTAACTGCCTGCTCATAGTGTTTGACCAGAGGCCTTTCAACGATGTCCAAAATGTCAGTTACTGTAGTCCCTGTTCTTTGTCAAGATGTAGTTTTTGATCACCATATCGATGCAACTCGACGTTTGGTTCCATAAACTTAATGATTCTCAGACTACTTCTGATGTTATGTCCAGCATCTTTTTCCATGATCAATCTCATCCCCTGCCTCCTGCACTGTCGTAGATTTTTCCTTCGCTCCTGCACCTTTCGACTAATCCGTCTGTATACTAGAATCACTTCTGTAGGAAAAAGTTACCATTTGCTTGCTATACATACCTGGTTGGAATAATGATTCAAGAACCACTTATAAGATTGAAGCGTTTCAACACTTCGTTTTGCCTTATACATATAATGAACAGTGTAATAATGCCATTTAGGAGCCTAGAATCCTTAGTCTCTCAAGTCCATCTTCCTGCTCTTGCTAGTAGGCCTACTGCACAAGCCGTTCTGGTAGTAATCGGATAGTGTAGAGATTTTTCTCGAGGCATGTCTTCTATTAGCACTTTGAGTATATCCTTCATCGTGTTAGTCACTTTTCTCACCGCTATCGTTTTGTGTTTGCTGCAGTCTACCCTGCAAAGTTTAAAGCGTTATCCGTCACCACGAGATCACTGCTCCTTATAAGAGTCGTAGTTGCAGGACAACGGATTGAGGGCAAACGATCATCTCATGTCCCAGAAAATATGTCTGACTAAAAGCTCTTCTGCTCATGGTGAATACTTCGAAGAAACTCTAAATTTGCATTGCTACATGCTTCGACCAATAAAGCTCATAACCGAGGTTTACTTCTGAATATTTGGCGAAATTTGAGATAATTAGGCTTCCGCCACACAATACATAAGCGCCGAACTTCGACACTTTGTAATCTCCATCGGAATAGCTAAACTGAGCGTCGCTGGATTTAACCAGGTCCTCAAGCTATCGCATAAGAGCTCTACGATGCGTAGCGCTGATCTTCCTAGAGCCACCAAAGTATCTAGATGGCCCCTCTTGTTCGGGACTACAATGTAATCTGCATATTCCTGAGTAAGATACCTGTTCTCATTTATTCTTCAAGAAAGACCATCGACTATAATGCACGACAAGGAGCGTGAGGAAAAACATCCCTACTGGCATGACCTCAGCGCCTCGACTCTTACTAAACAATCACCCAACTCGGTCTTGACACTCCTTTGGCGCAGCATGCTTACTATCCAGCTCACAAGCTGACTTGGCTTGCTACACCTCAGAACTCTCTGGCACATCATCGTGGGAGGAAGTAGCGCTCAAGGCATCCTGTTTATCCAATTAGGATCTTACAGTATGCCCTCTACGTTCAAGTTAATGCTTCATTCTCGCCACAACAGCTCGTACCGCGCGTAACAGACAGCTGTCAGTCAAGAGGGCGTGCTGCCCTTTTTGCTCTAGAGAAAATAAAAGCACCTCGTCTCTAATATGTCTCTTGACCAGGTTCTCTTACATCTCCAAAATGGAGGACGTCAGAGAGATTGGCCTAAAATATTCAGCACATTGTAGTCCTTCTTCCCAGGCAGAGAATGAAGATCACTATATACTATCCTTCCATGCTGGTGGCGCGTGCTCAAGAGCACATATTTTAATCAATAAGTGGTCGACATAATCTATATATTCTTTCAAGAGCACAAGTAAGACGATGCCAGTCTCTTATGGTTTGAAGATACAAAAGAAGTTGATGGCCCGTTTCAATTCCTTAGTAGCTATAAACTGTTTTATGAAATGTGAGTCTGCCATTTCTCTCTTCTGGCCGAAATTTTATCCTTTCCTTCTCTGACCCCCTGCTTGTACATTCTAATGCTTTCCTCGTATTCATTCTGAATAATTTAATGTCTGTCAGAGTCTGGAGGCAGTTTGGTCTCGCTTGTCCTAGTCCCTAGTCTTCTTTTGGTACTTTCCAAGGTCGTTGTTTCATCGCTCTTCCCCTTTTTAAAATTTGGTTGCACTCGAAAGGCAATCTTTCTCATATAAAGACAAGTTCTGGGAATTGCCGATTTTCTTAAGGCTACCTGGAACGAGATATATTTTGTGGTCCAAAATAGGCTCGTCATGAGAGACATTCCAGCATACCATCCGACACCTCAACTCTTCCGACAAAAAGTCAGGTCAAGAAGCCGAACCTGTCTTTGTTCAGGAATGTCAAAGTATAACCTTGGTATAAGATCTTTAGCCGGGTACCCACTAGGTGTTCAATTTATTCTCTTTCACTATCGTTGTGTCCATCTTTTCCACACTTCATGCTAGGAGTTTGCATCACAACCTCTCTAGGAGTAAGGGCATTTGCTGCCTATCCTTTTCCAGTTTGACAAAATTTCCTTAATTAGAGATATGCTTTTTTGCACCACTGCCATACAACTGACTTAAAATGCTGAGGTGCCTACGCTTTGGTCCAGATCTACCTGCATCAGCAGGATCTCCGTTGTAGAAATCGATTGTGGAGTTTGGTACATCTTCCTTAGAGCCCTCTACTTTGGAAAGGCTTCAGATGCTCTATCTAACATTGAAGGCTCTTGGTGATGACCCTCAGCTGCTAGCTGATTCGAAGCCGTGCTCTGTTGGCTTCCTTCTTCTGTCCACTCAAACGTTCTTTCCTCTCAACCTCTAGCGATGGATTATATGAAGGCCTAGTTAACGAGTCTCCGTTGTTCAATTCTATTTACATTACGGTGTCCATTTTTGGTCCTACGCCTTGCTAGCGTGTTTCAGAGTCTCCGTCCCGAAACCTCCTTTAAGTCCCTGACGTATTTGTTTCGGTTGAGTGGGACGCCTCAAGGTATTCAAGGATATGATATTCCTAGTTCCTTCCAGCTTTCCTTAACTTCCTAGTACAAGAATTACGCAGAAGAGTTCTTCTGTCCCTCAGAGCAGGTTTACTTCATAATGCGGTCTCTTTATTTCATCTTTTCACGACCCGAGGCCTTATTTGAACCTGATGCTTTCCTGGAAACCTTCTTCTCATGTTGTCAAATGTCAAACAAATTTTTTTTTATTTTATCTTTAGAGCTTCTACTAATATTAGGGTCAAACAATGCATCAGTGATTGTTTTAATATATTTCGTTTAATCGATTTTTGCTTTCGATAATGAGCGCACAGTATTTACGGTAATCTTTGGGTACATCATCTTATCAGATCTCGTGTTTCATATTAGGATTATTCTGAAACATTCCTAAAGTTTCTAAATTAGCTCATATCCCTATCACAAATTTGAATCATGTTGTATAACAGAATGAGGATTGTGGTAGGAGATAGAGTATAAAATATCGAGCCTTTCTGAAGGATTTCTCATACATCTGAAAAATGAAGCTTGTTTTTAAAACCTCCCTCTTAACCTTCTTGGTTTTATTCGATTCTATTAGTAAGTATATTATCCTCAAAAATTAAACTCTGATACGCTAGCAAGTGCAGGAAAGGAAGAAATCGGATGATCATTTGTCGAGTATCTGTACTACTATCCTATTCGAAAATATGTATTAGGGTGGGTTCATTATTGTGACTCTTTCGAAATGAAGAACGAATAGTTTTCTCGAATTCTGATTTTAGTTCCGAAGCATATTCTAAAAAGTGATGTACAAAAGTTTGAGATGGGAAAGTATATCCATTCTAAGGTTCATTTATGGATCACCTTAGCCAGAAGACATGATATTTTTCCGAGGGAATAACATTTGAATTATTCACACTTTATTGCATGACATTTATCTCAATTTACAAAATAGGAAAAGTATAACTGAGATAAAAAAGAAACAAAACCAATTTGTCTTCTCTAATGACCATTGCGCGTTGGCATCGCTGACTAGATAACAAAACAATTGATATTCGAATATAATAAACAGAAGAATGGATCGAAATGAAATTCGTTTGTAATCCTCATCGTATAATGAGATTCGGCTAATAGAAAATTAGGAATGACAAGTTTTTTGCTGTTTTTGTCTGATTAGAAACAAACAAACAGTATATAATTTTTTCGAGCACCCCGACAGAGACATTCGTCTTATCTTTTGAAAATAAGCAATAGCACCTGCTGTTACACTGACAGTGAGATAGATAAAGTTTTTTTTGAACATTCAGGAGAGGCATTACACTTCTTTATTTCACAAAATCCAAAAATACATCTCCAGCAATATTTTTCCTGAACAAATTTCTTTCTGGTGAAGCTATGAGACACCATTAAATCATGTGAAATTTCGGTAATCTATAATATTCTATCTTCTGTTTTCGCAGAATTGAGTTGTCTAGTACTTGACCTGAACCTACCAGTTATGGAGGATGAGAATCAGCTTGAAGATAACAATCATGAAAATCCAGGGACGCAAAATAATAATAGTTACGGGCATGGAAATGTTGTGAATCACCCAGAAGCTCTACAGTCCCAGCCAGCTGCACCTAACCAACATGCTTTGCATCGCCATAACGTTCCGATCGCCCCAAGAATTCGAAACAACCATCCGTGAATAACCAACGAACAAGTTTATTATGGCGTTCCCATTGGATATTTTCCTCCTCCAGCACCTCGCAATGTTCAAAATAGACCTGCTGTAATTTTTCAAAATAGATAAAGAGATCGTTGGGAAGCCCGTGAAGCTGCACGCGCACGTTCTAGGAATCAGAACTAGTTTAAAAAATAGGATGGGGAACATCATGTCAGATATAATAATGGAATTATATAATATAATTTTTTATTATTTAAGAATTTTAGATATAATAATGAAAACATCCTCCGATTTTTACTGAAATGAAAGCTGATTTAAAGAACTCAAATGAATCGTTTCATAACCCTATTCAAAAATCAATTTGTTCCGGAAAAATATATCTTATGAGATTTGTAAATTGATATCCTGGGCCCTTGCAATCTCCGAAGAAGAGCTACCCTGCTCCGGAATATGAATGACTGGGATGGCGTTTAGCGTGAAGGCACCGACAGGGTACTGAACAAGCCAGAATAACGATAGAGAAATGAAAGTTAGACTTATTTTTATTCGTATACTTACCCTGCAATGAGATTAAACTTGACTCGACAAGCAGCTTCTTCCGGTTTTCTCTTTGATATAGCCCGAAAGATGCTGTGCATTTTTAGGTTCCTGGAAAATTTGCTGCCAAGTGTCCGTACTCAAGGCAGCTATAGTTCTTGACGGCTTCTGTGGTTTTTTTATCACTCTAGATCGGACCGAATTCTCGATGAAGCGCTCGGAGAAGGGGAAGAGAGGTGAAGCGCGTGAACCTTGCGTTGGACACCTCTGCCTTAGAGGCTTCCTTTGTCGTGCTATCCCTGAGAGCAGAGGTAAGTTCGGTCCTGCCCTCTGCTTTATTGCCTACTTCGATGTGAACATTGCCGTTCCTTGTTTGCATGACGCCTTTGATTCGGACACACAGAGTGTTCAGATGCACACTGCTCTCTGGGATTTGGAGGCCCTCCGCGTCGCTTGACCCCTTAGCTGATTTTGTAAGAACCGCCTTGCGGTGCGCTCGTCTCGTGCATTCCTCCTCCCCAATGTCATGTTCCTGAGTGTTCTGGATTCTTTCTTCGACTGATGGACCTGCCTCATCAGTCTGAACCCTGGGCCTTTTCTGGGCCTGCTAAGGAACGTTAGCTCGCATGGGGCTCAATGTCAGCTCCCTCGTTCTTCTACTGTTACTGACTTGAGACTTTCTTTGGCTTATCGCCCCATCTGTGTCCCTTCAGGGGCAGTGTCTTCAAACTCTACTGATGCCTTAGCTTCTTGGATCTTCCAAATTAGTTTCTGAACAAGTCGATACTCGGAGCAATGAAATCAGCTCTTTGCTGATCTTGCTCTTTGTCTGGCAGGAGATCTTTTACTCTACTGTGAATGTTCTCCAGCTTTCTGATGAACGTTGACGATATTTTCATCCAATCCTTCAGTCTTCCTTTATTTTCATTCTAGAATGATACACGCCTCCCTTCAAAGTCTGCAAGATATAAAACAGAATAGTTCATTTACGGACACAATTTGTACTTCATAGCTGTATGTAACAAAATATTAAATTTGGAAGTAAAAAAGTTGAACTCAGGTAGGAACATTCAGTGATAATCATATCTTCTAATTGAATAAATAGAAATGCGATTTTTCAGAAAGAATAACCTTCTCCTCTCTCATAGCAGAAAATATTCACAAATAAATTTTGTAAAATAAATGAAAGGACGCAATAGTTTAGAATAACGCGAAAAAGCTGTACCAGAGATACATTTCTTTATGGATTTCGTCATCATTCTTAACAACTCCGCAAGACGTAACCTTGAAAAAGAGGGAGCTATTTTTTATCAGACAAACGAAGTTTCACAAGAGTGATGTGATGCAAAAATTTTAAAACTGAATAAAATATGAAAGTCCTTCAATCAGAAGATTCGCTTCCATATCCTTCGGCCTGACATTTACATTTTGCTCTCTGAAATTAGAAAAACCTAGCATTATCAACAGTACATGTATGTGCGTGCATATTTCAGAATTTTATTGTATGTTTCTAAGTACATACAGTATGGTGATAATAGACATTGCGTTACATTGTGTATTTATTCGAGTTTCATCAATCGGCCTTCTCATTGTTTTCATGAAGTTAAATGTATAGCTCATTCAAGTTCTTATGTCATGACTAATTTTGTATCAAGAATTCACCCTCGTCACGTGTTCCTATCTCTTACATGTAACTAGATAAGCAAAATTCAACCAGCGAATGGAAAAAATGTTATAAATTTCTTCGGAATTATATAAATGCATGCAAGTTTTGAAACCGATTTCCTTGGATCTAATATCCATCACGCATTCTTCTTCCTGTTTCAAGCTCACCGCAGTTGAATTCATCTCCTCGGCACATTATCTTATCAGGTGTAGTGTTTCATATTTGGGTAACTCCAGTATATTTTGAAACTAGATTTCCCTCCTACTGTCACCACTTTTAATTCCAAAAGAATCCCGTAACATATTAGAGATTAAGGGGAGGAATAGTATATATATTACCAAGTCTTTCTGAAAAATTTCTTATACACCTTGGAAAATGAAGCTTGTTTCAAACCCATTGCTCTTAACCTTCGTGGTTTTCTTAAATTCGGTTGGTAAGTACAGTTTTACTAATCCTGATTATATATTTTATGTATATTGTTAGCATATAATGGATATGTTATGATGATTGATGGGGATAGACTAATGTCCAAGGGAAGACATCGAACTTTTTAATTTCCCAAAATACTGAAAAACCATTGAACCATATCTGACCTGAACAAGTTACTTTTGAAAATATACTAAATTTTGTAGGAAAGGAACATCTATCATGAATTATTTTCGATTTGCGTAATCTCTTATGTTCTATATTGTGTTTTTGCAGGATTGAGTTCACAGTTTCTCGATCTCAACTTACCGCCACCAGAAGATGAAAATCAACCACATCACAATAATCAAAATCCAGGGGAACATAACTTCAATAGAAATCAACAAGCTCTATCTGCATACCAGGCTGCACAAAACCAAAACATTCTGCAGGGCCATCCCGTTCCAATTCACCCACAATTTCTGACCAACGGTCCAATTATAACTAACGAACAAGTTCATTATGGCATTCCTGTTGCCTCTGTCCATCGTGTTCAACCTTACGAAGTTCAGAACAGACCAGTTCCAGGTGTTCAAAATAGACCTGCTAATCGTGGGGAAGCCCGTGGAGCTAGTCGCCTAAATCATAGAAATCGGGAATAGTTCAAAAAGATGATGAAGTTTGTATTAGAAATATAATAAATATCAGATGTATCTTCAGAGTGTTATGCTTCCCAGAATAAAGGCCGATTTACCAATTTGCATCTTCTATCTCCTGAAACGTTATTTAAAAATCAAGTATTATGTATCTCCTGAATTAATATGGGTTGAAATCAAAGTAAGAATAAGGAAGCTAATCATTTTAGCATGATTATATTTAGTTGCAGAGGCATGGCTCCAGAAGTCTTTAATTTTCAAATGATTATTCCCTTGAAGTTTGAAAGATAATTTCAGATGAAGAATAGATGAGACGAAGAATCAATGCTGAGTTGAAAAAGACAAAAGGAAAAAAACGAATCTGCAGCAGCTAGAAGTACCAATCCACAAGGAAGGCCTTGGCTCTTATCGAGTCAGATATTGACCCTCAATTTGAACGCAGTATTTTTCAGATAAGATATCTTGAATAAGGTTCGTCAAACAAGGAAATCACATGAAGCTGTGACGTTTGCGGCTGCAGTGAGACCTCCAAAATTAGCAGACAGGAAAAGTAAGCCTACCTTTCTCTGTGTAGTATATCGTAAAGCCTTGAATGGATATTCATGTCATTGAACAGTTGACCTAGACACAGAATTAACATGATATTTATCGAATTTCAGTATGAAGGTTTTTCCGGGTCGCTGGTTTTTCATGTAAAGTCCATAATCACAAATGTGAAAGGTAAATCGTACCCCCAAAAAAACTTTCCAAAAGGGAATTTGGGAAGGTGAGAGAAATGTCTTGATAAAGTATTGAAAAAAAACACCCAAGAACCATCGCCTACCCTCAATTAAGATTCATATTCAAAAGTATGTCAAAGTATATTGATATTTTCATAAATCATAATATATCATATATCATGTTGTTTCCCTTTTTATGATTTATGAAAATATCAATATCCGTTGACATACTTTTGAAGACGATTCTCAACTGACCGTAGGCGACGGATCTGGGGTGTTTTTTAAAAATACTTTATCAAGACATTTCTCTCACCTTCCCAAATTTCCTTTGGAAAGTTTTTTTGGGAGGTATGGATATTTTTTGGAACTCTAACGGAATTTTATGCTTGCACTGTGAATAAATATTCCTGGCCAGTGGTATCACTGTTAATTTGATTACATCGATCAGAAGTTACCCGTAAATTTTCAAAAATTTTATGAATTCCTACAAGTTTAATATATTACCACGAATTTCATGTAATCCTACTTTTTTTATAAATGACCACGAATTTCATTAGTCGCCACACATTCCTTATATTTACACACATCCCATAAGTTACCACATACTTCATTTAATGAATTACTACCAATTTTATACATTACCACAAATTTTATGAATTCCCACAAATTTTATAAATGACCACCATTTTCATTAACTACCACACATTTAATAAATTACAACACATATTTAATAAATTATCATAAATTTTATGAATTACAACATTTTTCATATATTATCACGAATTTCATATATTCCCTCAAATTTCATAAATAACCACAAATCCCACAAAATTACCACATATTTCATCAATTACCATGAATTTTATGAATTACAACAAATTTCATGCATTACCACAATTTCCATAAATTCCCGCCAATTTTATGAACGACCACAAATTTCCTGAATTACCACACATTTAATAAATTGCCACACAGTTCATAAATTACCACACATCCCATAAGTTACCACATATTTAATAAATTACCGTAAATTTCATGAGTTACAACAAATTTCATATATTATTACAAATTTCATATATTCCCACAAATTTCATAAATAACCGTAAATCCCATTATATACCACATATTTCATCAATTAACATAAATTTCATGTATTACCACAAATTTCATAAATTCCCACGAGTTTTATGAATGACCACAAATTTCATAAATAATCACATTCCATAAATTACCACATATTTCATCAATTACCATACATTTCATGAATTACAACAAATTTCATGTATTACCACAAATTTCATAAGTTCCCACACATTTTATGAACGACCACACATTTCATGGATTACCACACGGTTCATGAATTTCCACACAGTTCAGGAATTACCACACATCCCATAAATTACCACATATTCCATAAATTACCACATATTTATTAAATTACCATAAATTTCATGAGTTACAAAAAATTTCATATATTATTACAAAGTCCATATATTCCCACAAATTCCATAAATAACCACAAATACCATAAAATACCACATATTTCATCAATTACCACAAATCGCATGGATCACAACAAATTTCACGCATTTCCACAAATTTCGTATATTCCCACAAATTTTATGAACGACCACAAATTTCCTGAATTACCACACAGTTCATAAATTACCACATATCCCATGAATTAGGACATATTTGATAAATTACCATAAATTTCATGAGTTACAACGAATTTCATATATTATTACAAATTTCATATATTCCCACAAATTTCATAAATAACCACAAATTCCATAAATTACCACATATTCCATAAATAACCATAAATTTTATGAATTACAACAAATTTCATATATTCCCACGAATTTCATGAATGACCTCAAATTACATAATGAACCACAAATCCCATAAATCACCACATATTTTATCAATTACCATCAATTTCATGAATTACAACAAATTTCATGTATTACCATAAGTTTCATGAATTCCCACTAATTTTATGAACGACCACAAATTTCATGAATTACCACGCATTTCATCAATTACCACACACCCCATAAATTACCACATATTTCATAAAATACCATAAATTTTATGATTTACCACAAATGGTTCAAATCATCCCCAATCTGGTAAATTATTTTATAAACCTCCATGATTGTCACAAGTTTTCCAAGATTCCCAAAAATTATATAAATTCCCTCAAATTTCATGAATGACCCTATATATTTACTTATTACTTCCTAATATTTTTACTTTCTTAATACTAAAACACTTATTTTCTTTTTTGATTCATTTGTGTATTCCGAAAATTGGCTAATTTGGCGCGAGTTTAAGTGAAAAAGAAGATCCGTTTTTGATTTCAAGAAAGACTAGTTTGTTATATAATTTATCATGAGTTTCCGAAAATTCCCTAGATGAATAACCATAATTCTCGAATTTCCGTGCGTTTATGTTAACGCATCGGTTACTGATATTTTCCTCAAAACTAAAACTTGCACATAATCCTAATACTCTCATGTTACTCGATTACTTGACTTAGTTTTATCCTTTGCTTCGGATAAATGTATAAGGAATCACAGCTTATGAAAAAGTTACTTCTCAAATACTTATACACGTATTATCTTTTTCTATTTATTGATAAATTCTGGAAATTGGTTAAGTTGATGCGAGTTGAAGTGGAAAAGGAAATCAATTTTTTATTTTAAGAAAAACTAGTCTCATGTAAAAGATGCGCAATGAAATTTTGTATTGAAGTGTACTTTGAGAATTAAAAAATTCGGGACCTCATTTTTGAATGGCCAGGGATCACCCTACTCTCTAAAACATAATTTTATGTGCCCTCCCTACTCCTTTCATAATCCGACAACTCAATTGACGTGCCAGCACTGTCACAAAAGAGATAGAGGATCACAAGCATGGGTGTGAAAGAGACTATTTTGAGGAACAGCTATCCTTGCCTCGCCATAGCGAACGAGCACAGGTGCGAAAGGGATGGATTAGACTCTGCCATGCGGGAACATTCCAAAAACTATCAATTTCAGTCCGATTTATTTAATTGAGCATGATTGGGCTGCTTAAGACAGGCTATGAATGCACGGATATATAATTTGAACCCTTGCAATAAGCTCGTTTAATTTTTGGCAAAGGCTGGGTTCATTTTATACAAGCAAACGAAAAACGGGTTTCGGTCATTCTGAACATTTTTGTGTTTATCTTAGCGTGGTCGTTGGCGCTCGTTTCCTTCACCTTCGGCCAACTACCGCTGGCCAGGATATGGTGGTTGAATTAAAAAATTCTTATATTGTCGTCTTAAACTTGGTTTAGGGGGTTTCGAAGGTAGCCCCATTCGAATTCTGCATTAAAAACATGAATTTCAAATGGCGGTTAAAACACGGTGCAATATACTTACAATGCAACATGGACAATCAATGCTTCTTGATGTATGGTTTACACTTCATTCAATTTGTCAAATTTGCGACCCAGGCATATTTGAATTTTGATCAAAAGAAAATTGAATTTATCAAAAAAATACGAGTTTGGCGAAAAGTTTCCAATATTTAATCAAAACGAATAAATGAACCGAACAGTTAAATTTCTAACCAAAACAGGTGATTCAAAGGAAGTCCGAGGGAAAGAGATCATGATTGAAACCAAAGAGATGGAAGTGACTAAAAGAGTCCTATTTCCGAACAAGGGAAATTCTCAGTTAAGGAAGAAAGAATGATTGCAGTCACAATAGTAGAGTTCAAAGTCGAGAGAAAAACTTTTCGTATAGGGCAGTTAAGTTTTCAACAAAGAAGTCATTTCCAAACAAGTAGAGTTGCAACCAAAAATACTAAGTCTTTCAACAAGGAGATGAAATCTAACTGTTATAATAAATCTTATTCTAGGAAAAAAGCAGATGTTCTGGGAGCTTTTTTGATGACAGCATTATTTCTCGCAAGGTCCCCTATGCCAGACAGACAGACAATATAAAGATCTGAACTGAAAAAACTAAGGCCCTGATGACCTTGATAACTATTTCAAATATATGATATCTAGGAAAAATATGAAAAGAGACACACAAACGTGGTTTGCATTTCCCGAATTTGTA
>WSXT02066745.1:0-13740 GCA_011762715.2 Neuroterus valhalla | reverse complement strand
ACTATTTCAAATATATGATATCTAGGAAAAATATGAAAAGAGACACACAAACGTGGTTTGCATTTCCCGAATTTGTATTACTTCTGATGTTAATGAGGAGTGAAAGATATTGTTTTCGTTTTTAAGCTACTAAAAAACCGCTATCTTTCTCATGTCGTGATTTTCCCAAAAAACCGCTTTAGCATTACTTCAGGGGATGTCGTTTTATTGCTGACTAACGGTTCTGCTATGGTTTATTATTTTCTTGGTCTTCTATGTACGCGTCTATGTATGAATGTACGCGTCGTCCTCAGGGGCGCGACAGTGCCACGAATCGGGCTCGCCGACCTTCGAAATTTGGTTCAATACGGTTGACCCCTCTTGATAATATGGGTAATACCCTTAGCCAGCTTAACTCATCTTGATGATCATTTGGGCTTCCTCTTCCTAGTTCCTCCAAGAAAAGTTGCGCATCTTGAAGTCGCTAGTATATGGTCAATCCGGTGATTTTCTTGTCAAGAGGCGCAAGGGTAGCACCGTGGTTTTCTGTTGCAGTCCACAGCCTATGCCCCTGTGTTCCGTCTCTGCAGCAGCAATCCTTCTTATCGGGACCGTTGCAGCCAGTTGCTATGTGGCCGCAGACTTGACAATGGTAGCACCTGGTTACTTTGACTTTTCTCCCCGCGCGGACGGATGACCACCCAACATATGTCTATCCTGTCCGCAGTAGCCTCGAAGCACACTTTCTGGTTATTTCGACGAAGGTCTTCATATTTCCCCTGAAGGTTCTCCTCGTAAGGCTAACCGTGCATCTTGTAAACATAGATTCGCAAAAGTGGTTTCTCAGGGCCTCTTTAACCTCTTCCTCATCCGTCGCAGGTTCAAGTTGAGATTCTGGACCTTAATTCAAGAAACCTGCTCGCGCACGTTCCTTATGTTGTCAGCCATCTCCTAGATAGCAGGAGACAATTTCTTCCTGCCCCCTACTTTGCTCTCAAACACCAAGAGCTGATCTCTACTCCGCATCCCTCGTAGCACGCCGGCGTAGCAGAAGCCCTCAGCAGGTCGGATGATCACCGCATTGAGTCATGCTCGCTTCAAAGGCACCTTCTTCATCGGTGGCCTCTCAGCTGGTTTCTTCTTCTTCAGAGAACTCGAAGACACTGGCGTGATCCTTCGTGTCCGAGTCCTCATCTTCTTTGGCGCACGTCTCCTTGCGCTCGTCTTCTGGGAACTTACGGTTTGAATTCTGAGCCTCTTTCCTTGGATGAGTCAAGAGTTGTCCTGGCATCTGTGGCTGTTTACGTCCTAATAAATTCAACCGCTGTTTCCTTGACAGAGACCTCTGCCTATCGAACCTTTCCTTAGATGATTTTTCTGCCGAGTCCTGCGGTGAGTTTATACTCGTACTTAGCTCATCGAGGATGTTAGAGGCTTCTCCTAGGCCTTCCATGATTATCGGGAAGATGCTTCTCTTCTTTTCGGGAATTTTCCATTTTCTTCGATATGCCCCCTAGCTCTTCCACGTAATTTCTTGTCTTGTACATATAATCTTTTACTTCGTATTTGTGAAATCGCACATCAGTCCTAGAACTTGGGTCCCACTCCTTTGTCGAATCGTGCTCTCTACCACACAGCTCCTTACATAAGCTTCTATCTAAATAATCTTTCCCTTTACATATTACCAGAAGTATCAAGGGACAGCTGAAGAAGAGCGTATACTCTAGGAGATGACGTGATATCCTAGACAAACCGTTCATGATACCATACCCTTGTGCCATGCAGCCTTTGGCATGGTGATTCAAGCCTTGTCTTGGAGTTTTTCCATTATGTAACACTTCTGGAACATTGAACGCAACCTTCATCGGGTTGTGTTACCGTATCTTGCAAAAAACCTCAGTACAGGGCTCTTGTTTGTACAGTCTTAGGACGCGTTCGGTGGCCTTGTCAAAGGCAAGCCAGGGATCTTGATATCTATGGTCGTGGTACTATCGTTACTGATACGGCTTTCCATTACATACAAACAGAAAGGGAAGGGAAAAGGAACGGAGAATAACACAACAACTCGCAACGATCTCAACAGGAATTAGGTTATGGATCTCCAACTGAGAAGCATTTATGATTGGAGAATTAATAAATTTTCGTTGGAAAAGGAGTAATGGGGATGAAACGGAAAGTTGAGTCAGCAGTAGATAACAAAGATAAAGCACATCAGTTAGAGGAAGCCTAATAAGAAGATCAGTAGGCTAGTGAGACTAAACAACATTAGTGCGGAATCATTTTTTTGAGCAATCACATAACATATAACTACCATCACCTTCCATGACAGCACATATCCCGATTCAAATAAAATATTAGCAGACATTTTGAAAAAAATATGGCTATGGAAATGAGCAGGCTGTATGAGCAGAGATCTCCTGCGTCTTCATTTATTGCAGCTAATAGTGCATGGAGTATAAGAAGAGGATATAATCGTTCGTTCTTACTTGAATACCCGCATCTAGCTACAAGATAAAGAAATAGAATCTGGCAGACTAAAAACGCTCATAATCTATTAACGATTTTCTTTAAGCGGCTGAAGAAGCAGAAACAAATCATGGAAGTAACATGACAGGCTGACATAGATACCACCGATTCTGTGGATAATTATGAACAAATAAAGTATTTGAACAGCTCAATCCTAGATAAACAACAGCACCATCAAACAAATCTTGGTCATCATAATTTGCAAGAGACAATCTTTACAAACCATCTGCATGTACTAACAAGGCGCCTACACAAGAAGGATTCACAAATGCAGTTAAACGAATAAAGAACTGCGTTGCAGGTGGTAACTTCTATATTATGCAACAAGTTATCCATGTCACAAGTTTGCTGAAATGGCAAGCTCTTTAAGTACGAACCAGACAAAAGCAGAAGAGTGCTTCAATCAGAAAATAATTACGGATTTCAGATTTGAAGAAGAAGATATGGATCATATAGGAACAACGGCTGTAGAATATAGTCATACGAGCATCTGAGTATTTCGGTGTTGAAGACCTATGATGTTCCTGTCCTCACGCACTCATATGAGCTTTTGAATGGTGGAACATCGACATGGATAGAATAACCAGTACCATCCACGTTGGAATTACTATGCTCCAAATGTATCACAGTAATTTGCAGGATTGGGAGAACAGTTTCAATACGATTTATGGGAGAGAGAAGAGACGAGAAGTGTATATCTCAAGTCAACCAATTGCGAGACTATTTAATTAGAAAAAGGGATGTTCTGCTGAGTGCCATGACAACATAGTCAAATTTAAAGAAGTCCCTTATTTTCTATTTGATACATATTATGCTTTGTGCAAAATGAATAAAAGAAAGTGTGCTGTCATTTCTTTAGGAATGATATCAATGATGTAATTCGTGTGACGTTTTGAGCTTATAATATTTTAGTATTTTCTCTAGCTGACTATGTTATCAGATGTGGTATTACATATGTATATAATTCTGGATTATTGTCAAAATTTATGATTATATTGCTACCACAACTGAAATTTCTAATTATTATGAAATGTTTTTACATAATATGAACTAAGGTGGGGAATAAAGTATATATGTTCCTGGGTGTATTCCTAAAAAGTATATTGTATATTTTGAATGACGAAGCTTGTCTCTGATATTCTTCCTTTGACTGTTCTGGTATTATTCAATTCTATTGGTAAGCTTGATCTTAAAGATAAAATATTATTTAGAAGAGGGGAAGGATCATATCATGAAAAGAAGCTATTGAAGAAAAAATACACTTGAGGGAATCGATTTATCTCATTTCAAAAGAAGTGAGACGTCATGGCTGCAAATTACAACGCAAACCATCATCTGTATTTCTAAGAGAGACGCACTTCACGGTTATTGCCGTTATTTGCTATCGTCGTCAATGAGAACGCAAAAGAAGTGATGTCACAATTATATACAGTTGTTACGTTTCCGATAGAAAACCTAGCGAATAATATCAATATTTACTTGAGGCTGATGTTGCTACGCCTTTTTATTGTCAGCCTTGCGATCAACTTATTTCTATAAAGGATAAGTTAAAATGAGCACGAAAAATATTCTATCGAAATTTGAGTTTGTAATATATATGGGAATTGTAAAAATATCAAAGTCACATACGTTCGTTTTATAATATATCTAAACGAAGTCTGTTTTTGGATGCTCAATTCGCAGAAAAATCATTTATTCTTATTTTCTAGAAAATTCCAAAAATTGTTCTCCACATTCATATCTCTGATGTGCAATCTCCCATTTCATGCGAAGTTCTCCCACCCACATCACAAGTCATTAAAAAATCTGGAACCCTCCATGGCATCATAATGTTGTTATTGGACGGCCCCGAATTTCTCCAGGAATAATCTCCCTGAAATTCTTCTTGGTTCAAATTACTACAAATTCTTATGCTCGGATCGGACCACACCTCCATAAGTGCTTTTAAACGCGATCAATAATTATATTCTTGCTATGATTCCACAGGATTGAGTTTGCAGATCCTTGACCTGAACTTACCGGCAGTGGATGATGAAACTCTATCGGAACATAGGAATGATGGAGATCCAAGAGTGCACAACAGTAACATCCGTCGACAACAACCTATCAATAATGCTCATGTGATTCATAGAGACAATAATAATTCTGAACATGACAATGTTGTAAATTATCAGGAAGCTCTACGCGCTCAGCCGGCTGCACCCATCCGATATATTTGGCGTGGCAATAATGTTCTACTTAGCCCTGAAATTCCAAACAACCGTCCGTTATTAGGTAACGAACCAATTTATAATGGCGTTCCTGTTGGTTTTCTACGTCCTCTCTCACCTCGCAATGTTCCGAATAGACCAGTTGGAATTATCCGAAACCGGTCTAATAATCGACTAGGAGCCCGTAAAGATAATTTCAAACATTATAATAAGCAGGACTAGATCAAGAAATAATATGAAAAAGAGTTTTTCAGAGATGTTAAAAATTTCTAATGTATCTCAATTATCCCATCTTCATAAGAATAAAAGATTCGTCTAACGATTTTGAGGTATTGTCCATTATTCATTGCACTATTACTGCTCTTAATATACGGCCAAGAACTTGACGTGCTCTTTTAGGAAATGCAGCAGGTACTGACAACAGTAGATACCTAGTGCAAGCAGACCTGCCTAACGGTCGACTCTAGCAAGACGTACACGGTCGTGTTGACTTGACGGTTCAAGTAGGGAACCACGAGCACCCTGAGACTGGGTTGACCACTACTGATTATTTCGCTTGTTTTTTGATAATTATCAAAGAACAAGCAAAATATCCAGGAATCATCATCGATAAGGAGCTTCTTTGGAAGAAGCTCTCAGGATACAAGTGGATGAGGCTCAAAGCAACCCTACGGCTTTGTAGGAGAGCCGTTGGGAAGAGGGGGAGCTTAGAACTGAAGACACTTGTGTGAATCTACACCGCCATTTTGCGTTTCAGAATAACCTATGCGACCTTGGTCTAGTGAAGCTGTTTCGAGCTGTCCACTGTGAAATTTCGACTTGTGAGTCTCAGGGGGCTGGCTCCGGGAGGCGTCACTGGAGCCTCAATGTCGAATCCTACTATAGCACTAGGGGCACTTACAGGTTTAGAGCCTTTTTATCTCATTATCAAGACCGTGGCTGTAAAAGAAGCCTGGAGACCAATCCTAGTTAATGTAGGTTGGATCTCGACAAAGTTGCGGATGCCAAATTCCAAAGGACATTGCAAGTAGGCTAACCCTGAGTATGCTTAGAGAAAAACTGCCCATAGTGCTGTACTCATACTACGTTACGTGCTCTTCTTTTGTTGAAATAGAGACGAAAATAAAAATGCCTTGAAGTCAAAAAGGATACAACAATGTAAACAAAAGAAAAACTGGTTACGTAGTTTGAGTACAGCTCCTATTCGCTATGTCTTATATTAGATGTATCGTGTTGGCCTATCCGCAAGAGAAGAATAGGTAAACGGTGAGACACACCTGCTGAGTGATAAGGACAACCAGTTCGTGGCTGGCATCAAAAGTAAGGAGAAAGCAGGAACTGGTGTCCACCGAAAAAGGGGTGGAATGGGCTTGACAATCCCGATGGGATCCTGCGCCTCAGTCTTTCAATCCACGATTAGATCTGTAATCCAGAGTGCCTACAAGGCATTGTAATACAGCTGCACTATTGGTATGGGAGTGCTTCGGAGCAATTACTTATATAGTGATGCAAACCAATTATCGTTGCTCCTGATCCCCAGACCAAGGGACATTAAAGGCAACAAGATCTCAGACAAACTAGAAAAACTACTCAGAAGAGAAGTCTTAACTAGTCCTAAACCAGTTGCAGACATCCCCAGGAGGTCAGTCACTAAATGAATCCACACAATTTGTTAATCAAGGAATATGTAAAGGAGTAAAAGGTGGCAACTGGCTGAAATCTACATGTTGAGTTAGCAAAGGGAACTCGCAAGCTCAGCAGAAGCGAAGGCGAGGTCCTTACATAAATGGTGAGAGGACATTGAAACCTTTAGCTATCGTGGGGATACGATATGCCTCGTAGTAAATCTCTTCTGTGACCCATGTGAAAATGATCATAAGGCAGCAACCTATATCGGAGGTATCCAACGCGTGAGCAACGGTGTAAGTAACCATCACTCGCTAATCCCCTCTCTTGACACCTTTGATGCGTTCATGCGGTGAGCGAGATGTGGAAAGGGGTCATCGGCGACTGGGCTGTGTGAATATTGCGCGCAAGCAGGCGTGGTCAGGCCTAGTCAGACGTAGCCCGTGGCGAAACGAGAAGAGGATTCTCCATGCAGAGATCAGAGAATGGGAAGAAAGGAGAAGCGTGCCAACCTTGCGTTGAACACCCCTGATTTATATAGTTGGTACTGCCTTGTGATTGCGGAAAAGCGTCACACTTACAGGCAGTAAATGCATAAGTTAGTGAAGCGTATCGGTTAACAGCGTGACTGCGGTCCTCACCTAATGGGAAGCGCTCTTGTGTCACGCTGAGGCCTACATGGGGGTGCGACAGGATTACCCAAGCATCACGGGCTCCTGTTGTCCCAACCCGAAAACTAATAATGATATTGCATCATTGATGAATCATGTTGTATGTGTGTGCAAGTATAATCATAGTTTATAATAAAGGTGGGAACAAAGGAGCTATTAATTTTGTCAGCTCCCCCTCAGTTGATGGTTACAGTAGTGATGAGGGATATATCTTCTCAGATTCTTCAAATGATACTTGAAATCAAGGCAGAAGAATCATCCTATTCGATTTTATGACTCACTGGATTGGCGTTCAACGCAAGGATACGCACAGTGTACTTTGTCGCTTCGAAGTACCAAGGAACGTTAAAAAAGACATAATAAGAGAGTTTGTTTCAAGGAAAGAGGAAAGTTAGATGTTCATAAATAATTTTCTGTTTCTAGATATGAAAGGTTTCCTTGACGATTCTAAGTTTTGTCTGTTTTTATTTGATTGAAAAAAAAAACAAATTATATGCGCGTATTCAATTTTCATAGTTCGAAATTGAAGTAAAAATAGAAAACCTTTTCATTATCGCATGTCACGCTCCAATTTGTGGCGATAGTTATGATGTAGAAAGTACGTCATATAACCTCAAAATGGTTATTCGGATCATGGAAATAATGAAGGACACAAACAAATCCTCTTAATCCAAATATCGTGGGAGGCGGAAGGGCACTCCTGTGACGGGTCATGGGAATAATGTACGTTACGTCATCTCGAAATTGTTAATCGGGTCATGGAAATAATGAAGGTCACAAACCATACTCTTTTTCCAAATATCTAGGGAAGTGGAAAAGCACTCCTGTAACGGGTCGCGGGAGAATATTGCACGTCAACTAACCTTCAGAATGGTTAATCGACTCATAGGAATGAATAAATAATATGATGATAAACAATGAATTATTAAATAATAAATGAAAAGATTTTTAAAAAATGTAGGTAACAAACGATCCTCTTTTTTCAAATATCGTGAGAGGCGGGAAGGCACTCCTGTGATGGGTCATGGGAATAATGTACATCACATAACCTCAAAATGGTTAAACGGGTCATGGAAATATTGTAGGACACATACCATCTTCTATTTCCAAATATCGTAGAAGGCAAAAAGGCACTCCTGGGACGAGTCACGGGATTGAAGTACGTTACATCACCTGAAAATGGTTAATGAATGGAAATAATGAAGGTCACAAGCCCTCCACTCGTCCCAAGTCTCGTGGGGACGGAAAGGCACTCTTGTGACTCGGAATGGGAATAATGTAGGTCACATAACCTCCAAATGGTCAATCGTTTTATGCCATATGTGACTCGATATGGACCCAAAAATTAAACTATTACTCGAATATTACTACATTTGAGTGTAATTATTCTGAAAACGATATGAGATTACAATTTGTTTCACTTCAACTATAAACAATCACATTTGACGTTGAAAACTCAACTTCTTGATTAAAAATTCAAATATCTTCTTAAAAATTTGTCTCTTAGATACAAGAATAATTTCTATTAATTTCTGTTCAGAAATTAATAGAAATAGAATTAATAGAATATCATGTTTTTTGGTGAAAAATTATTATCTTTTGATGGATTTTGATTTTTTTTTTAGTAGAAAAATAATCATCTTGTTTGGAAAATTGAAGATTTCAGGAGAGACATCAATTTTCAAATTATAGAGAACGTAATTTAAATTGATAAACTGAAGCAGAAAAGACCAATTATCCAAAATAGAGTTTTATTGTAAGCCTAAAAATATTATTTCCCAACGAAAAAGTTAATTTTTCTTACAAATAATTTATCTTCCGTACCAATGAGCTAATTTATAATAAACTAGTTGAACTTTCAGACAAAAAACAGGAATTTTCTACTAAGGAGAATATTCTTATACCAACAAGACGAAATTTAACAAAATACATCACTTCATGGATATTGTTTAATTTTGAAGCCAAGGAGACCCCTCATCTAAAGAAGGTTCGAATTTCCAAACCAAAAATCTTATTTTGCAACGAAAAAGATAATTTTTCTACCAAATAGTTCATCTTCCGAACAAATGGTTGGAATTTTAAGTATCCAACGCAAAGGATAATCTTGCACAGAAAAATTGAATAATTGAATTCGGAACTAGAAAGTTTGATTTTCAAAAAAGTTGTTTTTAACAAAGTAGTTTAATTTCCAATTGAAACGAATTTGAACAAAAATGAATCAAGTTTTACCGCAAAAGACGAAATTCCAAAGAAAACTTTTTGAATCCACAACCAAAAAAGATCAATAAGCAGACAAAAAGTTACATTTTCATCTGAAAGAAATAGAGTTTGGAGAGAAAGATCCACTTCTAACGGAACACACAAATTTCGGACAAAACAAATGATTTTTTAACAATTATTTTCTGTAATATCAATTTCAGCGAAAAAAAAAACAATTTTCAACAAAAGAGTTCATCATTGAGCCAAATAGTTAAATCATGAAATATAAGGATGATTTTACAATCGATTGGTTTGATCTCACACCAAAAGACTATTAAACAACAAAATACATGATATTCTATCCAGATGGTTGAATTTTTAATTGAAAAAGATCCATTTTTCCCCATACAGTAGAATTATGAACTTGACACACAATTTCATGAACAAGAATGAAATAATGACATTTTCGATTGAAAAAATTAATCAAAAAGATGTTCTTATTGACAGAAAAATTACCTTCTTCTTTGGGAATAAATATTTTTGGGTTGAAATTTAAACTTTTCTGTTGGTATTGTGTCTTCTTAGCTTCAAAATTAAACCATATTCATGAAAATAATTTACTATGTCAATTTAACAATTAAGTTCAAAGTTTAACTTTTTGTTGAAAATGTGTCTCTTTGTCTGCAAGTTCAATATATTGATTGTTAATGATGCTGTTTGGTAAATGAAATAAATGTACGTGGCATAGAACCGTTCGCGTATTAGCGAATTCTCCACTCGAGTACACAGTGCGCTCTCAGTATGCTTCACTGGCGGAAGTCAGCCAAGGCTGAGGGTGGACATGTGCCCCTCAAAACCCCTCGGATCGTCTCGTCCACGAGATGAATTCTCGGAAGAACAATTCTTGAAGGAACAACTATTTTTTTTTTTTTTCGTTGAACAATTCTACTTTCTCGACGAAATTCCGTCTCTTTCTTCAGAAAATAATCTATTTTGAGTATATAAATCAAATAAGAAATTACTAGAATAATTATCTCTACTCTTCCTATATCCCTACATTTACCCAATTTGAGCCGCACTCCTCTGAAAGGGCTATTAATCCCTTATAAATCTCAGTAAACGAAAAGGAGTAATGTGGAGTAGAAGAGGAAGAAAATAAGAAAGAAGTAAAACAGGAGAAATAGAAGGAAAAGAAGAAACGATTCTCACAAAGCGATTCTCTTTTATTATACGACATCCGAATCCTCTTAGTCGAAACAGGACCCAGATGAAAGGAAGAGTAGCAGGGTGAGGGCAGAGGAGGGAAAGGACAGGTCCCCTGCACGACGGCCTCGGAATTCCTAATTCTTCGAAACCGTCGGAGAATTCCCGAAAGGTCCATTCACGTCCCAGATCCGCATATCATTAGGGTTCCAGGTAACTCCACTCCTCGCGTGAATGGTCTTCAGTTTAGTGACTCCTCTCGCTCTCTTTCTTCCTCTACTTCTATCTTTTTTACAAATCTCGCTCTCCTTTCATCTTTTATCTTTTTCCTTCACGAGTTATATCCTTCTCCCTTCCTTCTTCATGTTACTATCTTTTTTCCTCCTCTCCTTTCTTCACACTATTTTCTCTTCTCATCCTTTCTTCTTTTCTAACTATCACCTTCCTTCTTTCATCCTTTTTTCTCCATGAACTTGATTATTATCAAACGATAGGGGAAGGGTTCTTCGGACAGCATAAAAATATGAGCTTTCAAGATAACTTGACCAAAAAAGATCAAATCACTACCAAAAAGACGAATTTCTGAACGAAAAGATGAATTTTTTACAAGAGAGTGGATTCTTCTACCAAGAGACTTTTTTTACACGAAAAGAGATTATATTCAAAATTTGGTTTTTGTAGCAGAAAAGATGAGTTATTATTCACAACGATTTTTTTTTAACCAAGAAACGTAAATATTTAACAAAGTATTTATTTGAAGAAGAAAAACCAGAAATCTCCAAGGAATTATGAAGTATTGCCAGGGAAAATCGATTTTCAACCGAAAACGAATTACAAAATTTTTCAGGTTCAATTTGAATCTGATTCAGTTCCAATTCAGTGCAATTTGATTCATCCTTGATTTTTAAACAATAGTACTATTTTGTCTGACAGCAGAGCAAAAGAGAGTTTTCGTTCTTAATTAGTTTCACGGAAAATAAGGTAATATTAAAGGTATCATTATATTATAGGTATCTTCTAGAATTTTTTTTCTATGAAATAATTAATATTTCACACAATACTACTATCATAACTATATCGCTACAATTACTCCCTCGCTACCATTACTAAATTATTAACATTATTTCCTTATACTTCTATTGTCACATTATTTCCATTATTCCCTTACTACTCTTGCTGCATTGCTATCATTATCACATTACTACAATTACTTCCTTACTCATATTGCTTCATTGCTATCATTACCACATTACTACAATTACTCCCTTACTATTTTTTCTACACTACTGTCATTACCACATTACTACAATTATTTCCTTACTAATATTGCTACATTACTATCATAACCACATTACTACAATTACTCCCTTACTACTGTTGCTACACTACTATCATTACCACATACAATCACTTCCTTAATACCATTGCTGCAATATTATCATAACTTCCTTACTACTGTTGCTACATTACCATCATTACCACATTTCTACAATTACTTTCTCCCTAAAATTGCTATAATACTATCATCACCACAATACTAAAATTACTTCCTTACTACTATTGCTGCACTACTATCATTACCACATTATTACAACTACCCCCTAACTGATTTGCTACACTACTCTCATTACCACATTACGATGATTACTCCCTTACTGCTGGTGCTACACTACTATCATTGTCACATTACTGTAATTACTCCCTTACTGATGTTGCTATACTACTATCATTGCCACATTACTACAATTACTTCCTTACTACCATTTCCACATTATAATCAAAACTTCCTCATTACAATTTCCACATAATTACCATAACTTCATTACTACTATTACTACATCACTATCGTAACCAAATTACTACAATTACTTTCTTTAACAATATTGTTAGATTACTATCATTACCACATTACTACAATTACTCCCTTAATACTGTTGCTACACTATTATCATTACCACATTACTAAGATCACTTTCTTACTACCATTACTGCATTCTTATCATAACTTCCCTACTACTGTTGCTACATAACTGTCATTGCCACATTACTATAATTACTCCCTTACTGCTGTTGCTGCACAACCATCATTGCCACATTACTACAATTACTTCCTTGCTACCATTTCCACATTATAACCATAACTTCCTCACTACAATTTCAACATTATTGCCATAACTTCATAACTACTATTACTTCATTACTATCATAACCAAATTACTTCAATCACTTCCCTAATAATAATGTTACATTACTATCATTACCACATTACTACAATTACTCCCTTAATACTGTTGCTACACTATTATCATTACCACATTACTACGATCACTTTCCTACTACCATTACTGCATTCTTATCATAACTTCCTTACTACTGTTGGTACATTACTGTCATTACCACATTACTACAATTACTGCCTTACTAATATTGTTACATTACTGTCAATACCACATTACTAAAATTACATCCTTACTAGTGTTGCTGCACTACTATAATTACCACATTATTACAATTACCCCCTTACTGATGTTGCTTCACTACTATCATTACCACATTACTATGATCACTCCCTTACTTCCTTACTACTGTTGCTACACTACTATTATTACCACATTACTACAATCACTTCCTTACTATCATTACTGCATTATTATCATTACTTCCTTACCACTCTTGCTACATTACTATCGTTACCACATTACTACAATTACTTTCTCGCTAATATTGCTACATTACTATCATTGCCACATTACTACAATTACTTCCTTACTACCATTTCTACATTATTACCATAACTTCATTACTACTATCACTACATTACTATCATAACCACAATACTACTATTGCTTCATTACTATCATTACCACATCACAACAAGTACTCCCTCACCACTTTTGATACACTACTATCATTACCACATTACTATAATCACTTCCTTACTACCATTACTGCATTATTATCATAACTTCCTTACTACTGTTGCCACATTACTATCGTTACTTCATTACTACAATTAATTTCTCGCTGATATTGCTACGTTACTATCATAACCACATCACTACAACTACTTCCTTACTAATATTGATATATTACTATCATCACCACATCACTAAAATTACTTCCTTACTTATATTGATTCATTACTATCATTACCACATTACTACTGTTGCTACACTACTATCATTCCCACATTACTACAACCGCTTCCTCGCTAGAGTAGAAGGGGGTAATGTCGTGAACCCTTCTTTGACGTGCTCGTACGACCGTAATTTTCAACCGAATATGACGAGTAAGCATTCTTTCGAAAGATGATTACCTTGACTATG
>WSXT02066734.1:0-12451 GCA_011762715.2 Neuroterus valhalla | reverse complement strand
GGGACAGAATCACTCAAGCATGAACAGCCGAGAAACTGGCGCTGACGCGAGAGGAACCCGTCCAAGCGGTAAGTGTAGTTACAAAATCACTCGGAGACGTCACTCAAAAAAATCATGTCTAATTCCAACACATCTGTAAATACATTTGTAACATCGCATATATGCTTTACAGTAAAGACAAAGTGTAATCTTTACATCGTTTTTGAGGTTAAGTTTACCTGTAACACAAATTACATTCACATGGTTGAAGTTTATCAAAAAATTTAACATGGTTACTATATCAACTATATTGTGTCTCATTTTGTTTTCATTCAACTTTACCCACTTTAACTTCAATTTTGCTTCTCTATTGAGGAAGCGCAGGGTAATCTATGAAAAAGGTTAGCAATAAATACTATAGCTCTGATAGTAAAAATGTGAATGAGATTAACAGACTGAAGGATGTAGAAACAGAAGTAAGTGAACCAACTGAAATAGCAAATGAAATAATCAAGTATTCCCAAATTGTAGCGGTAAATTAACAAGAAAAATATGGAGGACCAAAAATAACCGAGTTCAAATCTATAAACAGTGTAGAGCTAGATGAGATTGTTAGTAAAAAAGAATACTGCGAAAGGAGATGTTCATATTACAACGAATGAATTAATATTTTTGTCTCCTGGAAATCCACGCTGCTAAAAATTATGAACGAAGATTTCGAATCAAGGCAATTTCCTAGTATACTAAAAATCAGCAAAATTATGCCTATATACAAAGCCAGATCCAGAAATAAAACAAACAACTATAGACCAATATCACTGCTAAGTGTTATCTCAAAAGTTCACAAAAAAAGCAATGAAAATAGGGCCTCTTAGCTACGTCAAGGAAAATAAATGTTTGAGTGTCACTCGGTATGGTTTCTTGAAAAAAGTAGTACGCAGGCAGCAATTACAGATTTTACAGGATATATTACTATGAAATTGCTTAAAAGGGAATAGTTACTGCAGTATTCATATATTTCAAAAAGCTTTTGATACAGCTTGGCACGCAATTCTTATTAAAAAACTGAAATCGTTGAGGATGGAAGATACATCCTAGCTTTGAAACCATCCAAAAATTATCTTCATAGTGGAATACAATATGTGTATGTAAACGGAACTAAAAGTAAAGAATTTCAAGTAAATGCGGGAGTCTCTCAGGGATTTTTGTTCTTAGATTATTACACTACATAAAAAATTTGGAGAGCCTTTCTTTGATCGATTTGAATATGAGAATTTTTATGCAAGCAGATAATAGGGTACTTGTGTATGGGAGTGAGGACTGTAGAGAAGCTGAAAGACTGATGAATCAAGAGATAATAAAATCTTGCAAATTTCTTCAACACAATAAGTTGTTGATGAACGAAAAAGACTGTTTCTAACACTTTTTCACTAACTTACATACAAAAGGTAACAGTGCGTCAGAGCAACTGGTACAGAAACAGAGATTAAAAAAAACCTACAAAATTTAAATTTAAACTCCTGCTAGATTTTTCCACTATTTATTTCTACATAGAAATTAAGGTACCGACATATGTGCTCTCCGAGACATCGGAAGATCAAAGCTGATATTAAGATGGCAAACGATCTTATAAAGACAGAAATCAAATTGAAATTGGAGCCAATGTTCATATTTATAAAAACAAGATGTGCGGGAGAACTGAGGAAACTGTATCATATAATGAATCTAGGGCAGAACACAGCTGTGTACAGCAGTATAGGCGTGTTCAACAATTTACCAGGAGAAATCCAAGAAACTGAAACCCTGCATGAATTTACAAAGAAGTTCCAACAGGATTTTTTAACAATTACATAAGTATGACACAATATTTTATAGATTAGGAAGAATACTTTAGAAAAGCTCAGACATATTTGTACTCGACACCTTAATCTTCAACTTGTGTGTATAACCATGTCACAGTAAAAACAAAGTCTGAATGAAATACTCGTTCCAGGGTACCATATACCTGCAAAGGGGAACCTTGGTAGTGTACATGTCAAGAAGTTAAGCAGGGTGACATTCGCCGACCGCGTGGGGTACGAGGTTTTATTTTGACAATTTTTCCGATCATACGCCATAGTCTGTAGTCATTGTGAAGTACGTCATACGCACCTCGTAATATTAGGCCACAACTCTATACATGCACGTAGCGTGCATGCACGCAAAGCAGGCGATCTTTTCACGTGGTATATTGAATCACCACTGATCTGTATTATGCGCTGGATAGAAGATAGACATGTATTGTTGGGTCGGAACGCGGACACTCGTCGATGCCTAATAATGCAAGCTGTCCCGAATCATCATGTTAACATAGTCAGCTGAATCAAGAACATACTTCAATTTACAGCTTCAACTTAGCCCGCCTTAATGACGTCATCCATTATTCAGGGCATAATTCAGATCAGGCCTGCATTTGTGACGTCATCCACTACCAAAGGTATTACATACATCAGTGTCAAAGGTCCCTCTATTAGGTGGCAATAATCAAGCCGCCATCTTGGTTCCGAAACCTATGAGAGAAATAATGGCACACTCCCACATTCCTTTTATCCTTACTTAGTGCATAGGTTTTGGAACCAAGACAGTGGCTTGCATATTCCCAGATTCTAGAGGGCCCTCGTTCTACATAATGCAATCACACACCATCTATACACCATCTGTACTTCAAAGATCATGGCGTGAATTTGCAATAGCACCTGTCAAAAGTACCCTACATAGTTGGACTATCGTACCCATAGTGTCAAGGGAAAGTGGACATCATTAAGATTCTACGTGCAGCAAAATTTACTTTCAAGTTCTTACTGTGTAAATTCCTTAAGACAAATCTGGAATAAGAGACTGACATTGTTAACCCAGTCATCAGGAATATCCCTGTTCCTAGGTTATGAAGTATTTCACTCAAAACAATAACAATCGGTAAGGAATGTCTTAGATGTCAGAATTTTGATGAAGCTGCGTAGAATGTGAAAGAATGATCTATGAAATAAGTTACTAAAAGTAATTATAGAAGTAGAGAATGCTCTTTCCGAGCAATGAAATTTCCTCGTTTTCTCAATGGGAGATCAGAAGTCAACGGGAACTCCCCCGAATCGCGAACACGTTAGGTTCTCAGACGTCTCAGCAGGAGTAAACAACATCGGCGCGGCGTCTCACACGCTTCGCGCTGTGCTAGTGCGCTATTCGCGTATGTCAGGCTGATTACGAACATTGCACACATATAAAGTTACTATGTGCAATACGCACACATAGATGTGTACAGTATATGACCATTAACGGGGGATATCCCGTTCTCGCCTAGAGGCCGACTCAGTGCCAAGAATTATTTGATGACGCACACTTGTGCGATATCCGCAACCACGTGCGTATCTACACAGGTGCGTTTCGCACCCGGCGCGACACCTCATGTTTATGACATACGCAAACATAATTTCATATTATCAAGTATCACTCACGATAATCAGTTGACGAAATTTTGGCTATCAAAATTTTAAATTGAAGCTTCTGGAATTTTTTATTATTTCACATTTTTAAATATGGGATGGACGGGGCCAAATTCAGTAAAATGGCGACTCATAGGCTATAATACTTGCTCCTCACTTTCTTGATTCTATCAGAAAAGTGAAACTGTATTGTTCGTCGAAATAAACTGAACACACAACTTGTATGTGTGTTTTTTTTTGTTTTCTGTTATTTTTTCCTGATTCGAACTTAACCCATTTAATCAAATCCGAATATCCCGCAAACTGCTCTTGACTCCATGGCGCCCCACGGTGAAAAAAACAACAGTTTGTCAACAAGTTAGGTCAGTTTTCTAACAAACAGTTGCTTTTTCGACGAAATGAATGTTCTACAAAAAAAATTCATTCCTAGCCAAAATAAATCACTTTCCAAACAAACAGTTGTGTTTTTATATTTTAACCAGAAAAGATCAACTTTCTAGCAGATGAGATAAACTATGAGCAAAATATTTCGATTTTTATTTTCAACTAAACATGATTTCCTCTTCAAGAAATAACATAAATTCGAAAGAAATAATTCAAAGTTCAAGCCTTGAAGACGAATTTACGACCAAAATGTGATATTAACAATGTAGATTGATTTTACACCAAAATAATTGAAATTACAACTACGACAGAGTTTGATTTTGAATGGAAAAGTCTAATTCATCTGACAAAGATGAGTTTTTGAAAGAATGGTAGAATTCTCGACCAATGAAAAATAAATAAACAAACCAAAATGCCAAATTCCCAGCTAAGAAAATTAATTCTCAACAAATAAAAAATACTCCACGACAAAATAGTTGAATTTCCAATCAGAAAAATAAATTCGCAACTGAAATAATGAATCTTTGAACGAACAAAAAGATCTTATGAACTGGTAAAATTTTTCAACAAGTTAGTTTGTTAAAAATCAGTCTTTCCGATTAATCCAACTGTTTTAGATTCAAAATCAAAATCTTTTTGGTAAGAAAATGAATTCCGAACGTATCATGTAATAAATGGAATCACCGGAAAAACTAATTTTTAACAAAAAAGTTGAATCCTCAATCAAAACAGATCAAAAATTAAAATGTTTTGTTCGAAATTCAATTTTTTTAAATGAAAATTGATCTTCTAGTTTGAAAATTTATATTTTTGGTTAAAAGTTCGACCATTCAGTAGAAAGTTTCACTAATTCGTCAGAATTTGGTTCTTGTCTCCTTTAAGATTTATCATTCTAGTTAAAAATTTATCTTCTTGGTAGAGTATGCCAGTATTGTGTTGAAGATCCACTTGTTTTGTTGAAAATTTATTATTCTTGTTCAGAATTCCTATCTCTGGTAGAAAATTCAAATATTTTGTTGAGAATTGGGTTGTTGTTTAGTGGATTTAAAGTTCAACTATGTTCATAATTAATTCTACCAGTTGCCTACGCGTTAAACCATCTTGGGAAAAAACTGAACTTTTCAGTAGCAAACGAACTATCTTGTAGCGAATTCGTCTGATTGGTTGCAGATTCATACCCTTGGGGGTAAATTCTATCTCTTTCGTTAATGACTTGTTTGATCGTTTGATTTGTTGTTAAAGATTCATCATATAAGTTGAAAATTCATCATCAAAACATGAATTTTCTGCCCAACAACACGAATTTTTTAACAAAATGTATAACTGTTCAAAAAAAAAATTGACTTCAAGTTGTCAGCACTTCCATTTCCAACTGCAATAATGTTAATTAATGAAATCTCTACAAGTATTTTTGAGACTTGTACAAAAATTTCACCGAATTCCTTAATAGTTGAATAAATTAGTTTTCATCATGAAAATCAATTAACTGCGTTAAACTCACTAAAAGCAGAGGAGTCACTATATCTCTATGTGCTAATCATCGTCTACCAAAAGAATTGCTCTTATAATCACAAAATGCATTTCTTCAACATAAAACAGGTTTTTATAAGAAGAATCAATAAAAATGTTTAAAACCTGAGTTGGAAACTAAGTGAAGTTAAAAGCCTTTTTTACAGAATTTAATTTTGCTTTATTTTTTTTCTTGCTTGCTGATCATTCTCTCCCAAATTAAGTAACAATAAATATTATTATTAATAAAAAATAAAAAAACGACGTTTTTAATCTTTCAAAAACCTTCAGAATGTTTATTTATGCATAATCTGAAGAAAATTATAACAAAAATGAATGCACAAGCATTTTGATAAATGAAATTTTGAAATCATGTAGGCTGCAAGAATTGAGCTTGCCGATTCCAGCTGCAAACCCGACGTGGTACCACCTGAGCTACTTGGGCAGTTAAAAGATGAATTTTTCCATACAATATGACGGACAGCAAAAACTTAATAGTCGTTTTCCGTAAATCAAATTTGCACGAATTATAAATCCGAAAAAACGCTCATCCTACCAAACCCCTTGTTAGTATAACTTGGAAAATTTTCATGAAAATTTTGGTTGGAATCCAATCCCGCACTGACTTGAAAAAATATATTCAAGAATTTTTTGGAAGATATTTTGATCGATGGAAATATTTTCAAAGGTTTCAAATATATCGTTCCTACTGTAGTTAAAATTTGGAATAATAATCGTGAATTGATTTATTTAAGAGCATGCGCTCTTTGATCTGAAAAAATGATTTTATATCGCTGGGCAAGCGAACATTGATCAAGAAAACTTTCCCTATCGATGGGCATGCGCAATTTGATTAACTCGGCTAACTTCCATTGCGCCCTAAAAACATCAAGACTCCTACCCCGCTGATAAGGTAGGACAAACTGACGAGCCGCCTAGCTGGGAAAAATTGAATGAGGTCTAGTGTAGACTACGGCTTGGGCTGAAAACATCACACTCGTTTGTAAACGCCATTCTCGCATCTTTGTATCATAAATAATACTATTATGCAACATGAGTATGTTTTCCTCACTTCCTTATGCGTGTTTTTACGCATCGAAGTAGGGCTTTTACGCCGTGGCCAGTGCTGTAATAACTCTACCTACCTAGGTCGGTAAAAAGCACATTCAAGGTGTATGCACATGCGCATTCATCACTCCGGCCTCACGTGCACTATTATCGTGACTGCTCTGCGCAGTACTTTTCCCTCTAAATTAACCTCAAAGGTGGAACGTAACTTAAGGGAAAGGTCGCAAATATACTCCGGTTACATAAAATATTGTGTGCCATGGTTCACAATATACTATTATGTGTGATTTTCTAACGTTTTTCTGATCTTTTGTTGCAGAAGGATGCGAAACTTGGAAAGGTTATCGGGCAGCGATCAAGACTGCGTTGATCAGGAGATGTACATCGACGACGACGCCTCCGTGGATTCTCTTACCGGAAAACGCGGTCGCCACCATGTCGTCGGAACAGAGGTTATTATTTTCATCTTCTTACTCTCCTTCTTTTCAGCTTCCTACTTGTCTTATTTCTAGCTTTTTACTTTCCTCATTTTCCATCACACCGCCCACGCAGCTCACCATCTCACCACTACAAGGCGCCCTGTGGATATTTAATAGAAACACTAGATGCGTCCTTGGGACACCTTGGAGATATTGAACCGCAGACATTTTCTCGAGAAATTATCCTCTACTCTTTCCCTTGCATTCTCTGTTATTTTCAACCACGTAATTCCAGTAAATAAAGTCAAGACTGAAAACAAGGAGTACAGAGAAATTTGATAAAATCGAGAATAGTTGACATTTGAGGAAAAATTGGAGAAGTAATAATTATGGATCTACTTTCTAATGAATACTGTTGATCTTCTTATTGAGAATTCAATGTTATTCCAAAATAATTCTCAATCTCAAAAACCACCGCTCACCAAGTCAATAGAAAACAGGGTCAAAGACTTGAAATTTCATAGGTTACTACCATGAGAATCACGGCTGAGTTCGGGAATTTTTAAAGTCAGCGCGCCGTTACCGAAACGAAATGAAAATATTTTATTCAAAGTCGGACGATTTTCGCGCATTTCCATCAGTAAGTGGAAGCGGAAACTGCTGGACCGAAATACGCTGAAATCGCTTAGTCGCGCATGTCAAGTGATGAGATTCCCTCTTCATTTTCACTCTGTCATATCAAATATAGGGAGTTGATGTTCTTGGTACGGTAAGTAAGGGTTATGTTTGCCGTATGAAAATGCGCGAAACCGCCGAACTCGTCCGATGCTCTCCATACTCGGCGCCAGGCGCTTGGCGCCTGCTATCACCTCGTACAGAAAACATCGGCCTCGTCGCGTGAAACACATGTTTTCCGTTTGATGACACAATATACTATTGATTTATGGAGAAGTTTCTTTCTTTAGTCTGCATTGTATAAGAGAGTATTAGAGATAGTGGAAGCTGCCATAGGAGCCCAATACATTCTTGCGTACGCGATTTTTAGCGCTACCTCTTGCCTCAGCCGAAGAACTATAGCCCCCTTAACCGCGAAATTTAAATTTTCAGCCTTTTTTAAAATCTAAATTAGCTCAATATCCCATATTCAGTGTGATAATGAAATGGGGAGATACTTAATCGGAAAGTTTCACTTAAAAAATTAAATTTTTTATCCCATAATATATGAAAACACTGATGCACTGCAATTGCAAATGCACTGAATAAAATTGCAAATAAATGTAAATAGACGAATGGAACATTTTCTCATAAATTATTTAAAATTAAGTTTATAAAATCGTTCCGAATATTGAAAAAATGCACTCTTTGTTTTAGTGGACATAATACAATAAATTATTTTCTGAAACATTCGAATATTGCACGCTATGACCTTTCGGCTTTCTCGTGTAAGATTTATTGTACGTTTATCAAATCGTGATAGGCGAAGAGCAGGTGATGACGGAGTTGAGAATTAGAGAATAAAAATTATGAAAGTAAACTTTTTACAAAAGATAGCTTTCTAATAAAAATAATCCTATGGAAAACTTTAGAGATTTTCATACCTATATAGTACAAATAAAAATCAATCAAATTGTAAGGGCTCACTTTGTTCATGCTGTTATTCCGTTTTATACCATCCAGAAGAGGGTTATAATTAACGCAATTTTCAAAGTAGTTTCAAATAAAAACAAGACGAGGCACCATCATGTGATTCTGATTATTGTATGCTTCCATCCAAAGTAAAATAATTTTCTATCACAGCACACGCGCCATCTTCTTAGCGCATATCATTCTTAAAACAAGGATTTCAAGAAAAATGGAATTTTCGTCGTATAAAAACATAAGATTAAAACGATGGGGGAACGATTCTGATCTTTTTTTTCGAGAATGCTCTTTACTAAATTACAATGAGAACTATTACCCCTTGTGTTACTGGCCGGGTACCCGGGTACCCATCGACGTACATTTAGTTGTATTAGCAAATAGTTGCATTTTTGACGAGAAAGACAAAAATTCTGAAAATTAGAGGATTTTCAAGCTGAAAAAATATCTTGTAAAAAAAAATTATTCCTCAAACAAAATAGAATAATTTTTCATTAATTTTCGACGCTTACGCTTGTAAGGCTTGGTGACATGATGTGTAGAATTATATATATTCAAACTGAAGAGGCCCCTCATCGAAGGGCGAAAGCTATTGTGCTTATCAATAAAATAAAGGACTAGTAGATCAAAAACCAACAACATCTTCCTCAAAATTTAACACTCTGGTCAAAAACCTAACATCTAATAACATAAAATAATCAATGTTTCAACTAGTTCAATTTCCAAACTAGAATTTGAATTTTCTGCGGGAGAAAATGACGTCTCATCGCAAAATGTAATGGTTCATATTTCAACCCAAAAAGATTTTAATTTGGAATCCACAACAGTCAAAGTTATAGAAAAAGGCAAATTCTCAACATTTGAATGTGTGGTTGGAAATTCGCTTTTTTTGGTAAAAAATTAATCTTCTAGGTTGAAGATTCATCTTTTTTGGAGAAAAGTGACTATTCGGCAGGAAGTTGAACTAATTTATTTAAAATTGGTTTATGTTTATTTAAAGATTGATTATTCCAGTTTTAAGGAAATTGTTCTTTCCCTGGTTTCGACTTCAAATATTGATAAAAAATTCAACATTTTGACTGCAGGTTCAACCACTGTGGAAGAAAATTAACCGTTCAGTTAAAAATTAACTTTTTTATTGAGGATCTAAACATTTTGTTGATGATTTGCCTTTTTGCATTCTATTCGAACCACCCTGGTAAACAATTCGAGTATTTGACTCAAGACTTCAATTTCGCCAGTAGAAAAATCAATGACTTGGTTAAAAATTCACTTTTTTGGTTGAAGATTTGTTATTTTAGTTGGAAATTCAATTGCTCAAATGTTGGAATTCTTCGTTGAAAATTTATTTCTCTGGTTGGGAATTCATCATATAAGTTGAAAATGCATTTCTTTGGTTGAAAAAAAGATTTCAAAGAATGTAAAATGGTTTCGAAGGTTTCAAAATATGTTGAAGGATTGTAAGTAATTAATCCAAAGTTCCCAATGATTTCAAAATATTCCCAAGTTTTCAGGAAGACTTCAGAGATTCCGAAATTTTGCGAAGATTTCAAAGAATCCAGAAAGATTTTCAAGCACTCAAAGATTTACAAAACTCGCAAAGCTTCTAGAAGATCACAAATCATTTTACAAATATTCCGATGATTTCAAAAGGTTTCAAATATTTCAAAATGTCTCATAAGAGTTCGGAGATTCCACAAATTCTGTATGATTGTTTATCACTCCCCTAAGCATCAGAAACAGTTTTGAAATTTCCGGAATTTCAATGATTTCAAAAAATTTCCAAAAGTTTGAAAAGATTCTAGAAGATTTCCGAAATTGTGAAGATATTCTGAAAATTTCGAAAATTTTAGCAAGATTTCTGGATTTCCAATATTTCACAGAGGTTCCAAAGATTCCATAAAGTTTCCAATATTTCACAGAGATTCCAAAGATTCCATAAGGTTTCCAAGATTTCAAGAGATTTCGAGAAATTTTGAAGATTTTGGAAAATCCACAAAGATTTTAATAGATTTTATCCCATGATAAAAGACGAAGATTTTAAAAAGTTTCAGAAAGATTCCCGAAATTTCATTCCAAAAGATTTCAAAATATTGATAGAAATTGCAATTGCTTCACGAAGATTTAAAGCGATTTGAAAGAATATTCAAAGATACAATATACAAAATTTTTCTGGATTTGATTAAAGTTGGACTGAATTTAATAGAACGCATAGATTAATACTTGAATCAGGCCATTTCTCGCTAAATTTAAGTTAATTTCTGAATTGAAATACGTTTTAAAATTTACAGTGTAACATTTTTGAGTATTTTTTTAAGGTCCACATATTCCTCTGGGCAAAGAAAACCTGAATTTTGATCTTCATTTTTGGATAAAATATTTGGAGGTCGCTCAAAGCATTTTTGGGTCGAAAATTGTGTTTTTATGAGTTTTTGATTTCTCAATTAGACACATCGAGGCCATTTTGTTTTTGCAATAAATCTTTGGCTAATCTATAGCAAAAATTTTTATTTTTTGGCAGATTTCAAATATATATTATGGCTAAAGGTCATAAAAATCGTAATTTTTCAGAAATGTTCAGGCATAAGGGCATACTTATTGCCCTAAACATTTTTATGGCTTGTCAAAATTCCGGGATACTCGAGATGTGCTTTAAGAACAAAAAATTGTGACACCAAAAAAACTTATAATTTTTTCAGCACAAAAAAATGAAAATGTTTGGTTTTTCGTTGACCTTTCAAAGCTTCATTTTCAATTCTTTAGCCTCATTTCCAGAGTAGACTTTTTCTTAGTATAAAAAAAGTATCTCAGAATTTTTATGAACCATTCCAAAATTATTACGGGTATAAATGTGCTCTTATACCTTAACGTTCCTGCAAAATTACAAATGTTATGACCTATATAGACAACGAATATATTTCTTTTTAATCTTCAAAGAAAAGAAAAAATTTTGCCACAGATTCGCCAACAATTCCATGCAGAGAATACAGGTATAACTTCAACATATCTGTAATTTAAAACTAAAAAATGTTCAAAAACACCGTTCGTCTTTTTGGATGGAAAATTCATCTGCTTTGGTTGGAAATAACATTTTATTGAAAATGCGACTGTTTTGATGGAAGAATTGACTTGGTTTGTTTGGAAACTTGACTACTGGGTTGCGAATTTATCTTTTTTTTGTATATTGACCTATCAAGAAGTGATTTTTTTGTTGTTGGAACTTTACTTTTTCATTGAGATTTCGTCCCCTTGGATTCAAAATTTACTAACCAGTTTGAGAATTTACCTTCTTTCTGTAAAAACCGTCGTTTAAGATTGAAAATTTTATTATTATTTGTTAGGAATCAAAAATTTTATCCCCCCATAACGCAATATACTAAGCGCGCCATCAATGATGATAGTATTCTGGAGAAGAATCACAATTTCCAATTTGATTTTTCCACCTATTGTCAGAAGAGCTTCATTCGCAGGCAAAATATATTTTCAGGTTTTCAATTCTACTGATACGGCAAGAGTTTTTTTTTCATTATGATAATAAAAAAATCATTTTTCTATCTGCAAAATTCGAATACTTATGCAACTGCAAAATGAAGCGAAATCGAGAAATCCATCCTCTCCACGTACCAACAATCCTACTGCCGAAGCACGCTTGACTTACCAAGAAATCCATCCCCTCCACCCATCACACCATCCTACTGCCAAAGTACGCTTGAAGCACCGATGAATCCATCCGCCCTGCTCACCATACAATCCTGCTGCCGAAAAACGCTCAACGCACCGAGAAATCCTACCCTCCACAATCCACACAATCCTACTGCCGGAGCACGCTTGACAGACGAGAAATCGATCCCCTCCACACAAGCCTACTTCCGAAGCACACTTGACACACTGATAAATCGATCCCCTTTACTCTCCACACAATCCTACTGCCGAAGCATGCTTGACTTACGATAGATCCATCCGCTTTACCCACCA
>WSXT02066712.1:0-12452 GCA_011762715.2 Neuroterus valhalla | reverse complement strand
ATTATGCTGCTATCAGTTCTAAGGTCACGTCTGAAGAACCCATGTTTACCAGAAGTGTTGCGAATATTCGCATCCGCTTCCGCAATTGCGGATGTTCCGCATAAATTCAGACATCTGCATCGCATCCGCATCCGCGGATGTCGAACTCTAAAAATCCGCATTCGCATCCGCATCCGCGGATGTCAAAATTTTCGCATCTGCAACAGTAAGGACAGTGCATTACTCCATCAAGATGCCTCACTTGCCAAAGTACAGATGAGAAAGTGAAGGCCAAAAACTTCCTGAAACAGCATGAAAACAAGATGATGCACGGAAACTTTTACAAAATTGTAAAAGCTCAATCCTTGTCACATGAGTCAACGTTTGCTTTTCTCAAATCTACTGGGCTCAATTTAGGAACCGAGAGTTCCATTTTCCCGTGTTAGGACGGTGTGATTTCTACCTTAACATACCGTAGAAGCATATTACGTCAAGAGGTTTCCTGTGATAGGTGCAGGGCGTGTCTTAAACTCCCTGAGCGCCTACATTCTCAGAAATTTCCTTTCAGCGATAAAGGAACACTTTTACGTTTAAAATGCAGTCGTTTGAGAATTAGAGTGATGTACTTTTACCGTAAAACTATTTGGGAGCATCGAATCGTTCAAGGTTGCATGTATGTGCGCATGCGTAGAACAGCAACACCGTGTTTTTAAAATGCAATCCTTTAACCATTAAAGTGTATACTCTCAGCGTTAAACTAGATCGTTTAAGAGTGAAAAGAATCTGCTTTCAAATTATCTTACTTTGACGTTTAGAGGACCGACTTTATCGTTGAAACGAAATTTCTGAGAGTGTATGGCATATACTATAGAATTGCGCTATTCACGCAGGAACGACGTATTTGTACAGTTACAATGCTGCCCTTAGAGTGCTTCACCACTATGTTTGTTGCTCGCATGGCGTTGGCCGCGACCCTGCCCTGCTGAACGCTCCAAGGGGGATAGAGTCTATTTGTGAAAACGAGGAGTGCCGAATCTACTGGAACTACGATTTCTCGACAATAGCCCCTATCCAACACAAAATACCCGACATGGTGCTCCTTGACAAACGTGACCGAACTATGTTCGTGATCAAATTCTCGTTGAAATAATTGTTCTTATCATTGGTGCTCTTGGAGGTGCGACGCCTTCACTGGTTAGTAACCTGAAAGCCATACCCGTGTGCCAAAAATATGCCGTGGCACTTGCGGGACGGATGCAAAGAGCAGTCATACTTGAGTTGCTCCGTGTCCTTAAGACACCCGAAGGTTTCGCCGGCCCTTTATTGTGATTTTGCCGTGCATGTGGTCACTTATCTCATGGTCGTGAGACGTGGCCATTTTTGTATATTACCGCAGTCCAGCTGGGATCTTGTGTTATTTTTCCTGAATGACAGTTGCTCACAGCTGGACCCTGCGGTGGTTTTGAAAACAATGTTCTATTATGTATCTTTATCTCATCTAGTTACTTGCTAATGAAACCTAAATATCATATGTAGTCATCAAATGAAGATTGATAATTTTTTGAACGATCTCAATTAGGAATTGACTTTTCGACTATTCTTGGACACACAAACTTGGTTCTTCCGACGCAATCAACTGCAAATAACAAACTCGTAGATTTTAAAGGACAGTCCAAAGACAAAGAATAGCTGTTTTTGCTAACAGCAAATGCTTATCATTTCATGCATTCATAAATTAAATTCAGCTCTTCTTAACAAAATATTGACAGACAATTATTTAGCAATAACTTCTTACCATAAATCGATAAAATTTGAAAATTTTTTTGAAAAAATGAATTCACTATTTCATTTGACTATTTCCCAGCATTCGAGGCTTGATTTTTGTCAAAATATAGCATTTTACGAAAACTAGTACACTTCAAAAGCTTAATTTTTTTGAATCATTTTGAAATTAATTATATAAATGATTGAGATTATCTTTCAAAATCAGCTATGACATTTTGATGCTGAATTTCGTAACATTTTGTTTTTTTAAAATCGATCGGCTGGCTGAGTCCACGCGCGAAACCCCTTATTCTATAGAGACCTTCAATTGTCTGTTTTATTTTTTTTTCTGTGTGTGCAGTCGACTTATGTAAATATAACATGGCCGTAACAAAAATTGAGGGCCCCCCTTCCACCTCTAGAATGTTACATAATGTAAGAACATTCCCTAATACATCCTCCTCTCGGCTCTCCGCAGCGTAATTTCCAAGATCATGAAAAGGCGTCCGTGGGGATTCTCCCATACCCTCTCTGCTCTACCCGAAGCAATAACTCCCAGAACCCAGTCCCAATTCCCCGTGCTGGTCAGTTCACGCGAGTCTACTACGCCATTAAAGCCATTCATTCGCGAAGTGCACGTGTGGCCGCTTCTTTGTGCGCAGTGTATATTTGAGAAAAAAAAACAAAAACAGGTCAGTGAATTGTGAAACAACAAATTCATTCAGTAGTTTTCCTTTTCAAAAATCAAATCTTGATAGCGAAATTAAATACTTTTACTAATTACACGAAAATTGTAGTATGTGTAAACAAGTTCTGCAGAGTGTAAGAGTTCTACAATTTTACAAATTATAAATGTTCAGAAAGAAGTTTTCATCGCTATAAAAGAACATGTTCAAAAGAAACATATATATATATATAAGTAAATATTTTTTTGGTTGTTTTGAAACACAATTCGCTTAAATAGGGTATATGTAATTGATATTGTATACACAATTCAACCGACAGGATTTAATTGCGCATCACCTGCTGAAATTTTAAAGTATATTTCCAATAGTGATATAAATAACCTCAATAAAAAAAATATCGTTGAGATTTCTTGATGAATGAACATGGAATTTTTTTAAGCGAGTTAGAGAAGATGGCCTTGACATTTGAATACATATACTTCCATGCGAATTTAGCCGGCGACCATCCGGCGCCAAAGCGTCAGTTGGAATCTATGGCAGAAATCGTTTTTTTTCTCTCCTTTTTGATAGAGGTATAGTCCAAAAAATACGCGTGTAAAAATATTACAAATGTAAGTAGATTCAAATAATTTAATGTCAATCATACATCAAATATAATTTTTTTTTTCTCAAGATTCATATCACTCAGTTATTATTTCTCGTCTGGTACTCCATTTGAACAACAGAGTAGATTTTGAATTCAGTGTGGGCGTATCAAAAATTGAGGTTGAATGATTCATGCAAAGGTTTTCGATAAGAGGCTTTTTTTTCAAATTTGGAAAAGTTTTAGTGATAAAATCCGGAGAATTCCAGATGATCTGAGGATTTTTCATCACGGCTCTCATGCATTTTTGGATAATCTGGAGATTTTTTGGAATTTTCTTCCATGTATATTACAGCTCATGTTTAGATTTCAAACACCACCCTACTATATAATGAATAAAATACGAGCAGAACTAAAATTATCATGATGGAGATTTTCCTTTTGTTTCAATTTTCGCGGTTTCCAAATTTCCTGCCCCGTCAAGAAACCTTCACTTTCTAAAGGTCAAGATGCGTGATTTGCAAATGGAAAAATTGCGTGACAAGTAGGAGGGAGGTGCTCTCAAATCGCTAAAACTTGCGTGACGTCAAAAGTGAACGCTCCCAAATCGATAACTAACTCGCAGAGGGTAATTTTGTTTTCATCCCTGTCTTGTTCATGTCCAAAAAGGGCGTGGCTGTGTCCTTAATAGAACTTCTATAAATATTAAAAATCTTCTTCCTCTCTTCCGTTCATCTCATACGAGCAGTGAATAAACTCTTAATTGAAATTTCCTTCTCTTTTTCGTCTCAAATTGGTTGATACAAAATGAATTTCATTTCTCAATCGCAATTTTTATTACGAATTTATGATTCAATTAAGCAAAAACACCAGTTTCCTGTTTGCGTCGCATATTCTTTAAATTCTGATACATAAATTCTTTTATTGAAACAAAATGAAAAAGGAATCATTTTTATTATCATGTTTGCTCCTTATCGTCATAAGAATTAATTCCTATCATGTTGAAATAACAAATTTATCATCCTTATCTTCTGAAGCAAAGCGTACGTGAAATAAAGACTTTCTCAAAAATGGGTGAAAAATCCAAAACATGACTCATCCGAACGCGCCTCGCAAATACAAACATATTTCAGCCTCAAAATTCCCCCATGCTTTGCATCTGGGAAGTATTTTCGCTGAATTTCTATTTATTTTTTTATTATATAGATAACCTGAAAGTTCTAAAAATATTTTTCAAACTTTTTGTTTCAACTGTTGAATCATGTATGAATGTACATTCTGAAATCGAGTAAGAAGAAACACGTGTAGAGGAATTCCACATCAACTTGATTCGTGAAAAAATAATTTCTGACCTTGAAAGATAAAAAATCAATCAAATTGAAGTTGCAGGTAAACAATGTTTGATATTCACTCTGTAAATTCAAACAATCTTTCCAAAATCGATTTGAATCTGTTTTTCTATCTCTTAAGCTTATTTACAATATTAAAATTAAAAAAAAAATGTTTTACACCTTTTTTTGCTATTGAAAATGATGTCCAATAGCAACGCAAATGTTCGAAAATTCATTGAATTCATCATGAGCAAATAAGTGAATGACAATTGTTTAATGGTGATTGACAGCGAATCGTCACTTGATTCGCGCTAAATTTGAACAAAATATAAAAAGTTTTTTTAGTTGAAGTGATTCAAATTAACATCGTTATCGCGTTTTATAAACGATTATTCATATTAGTTACTTATGGTGTATTAAATTAAATAAGAAACTTATGCATTTTTAAGGACAGTCCGATGACAAGAAATCATTTTTATTGATTACAACAAATGTTTAAACAATTTTTCATCGTTCCATGCATTTATAAATAAAATTCATTTTTCTTTACAAAATTTACAGCCAATTATTTAGCAATGACTTCTTGCTATAAATCGATAAACTTCGATAATGGTTTAAATGTTTCAATAAATGTTTTGATAAATATCTTCTTTGATTTCTCAAACTTACTATTAATATTCAAATCTGAAAAATATGTTCAATATCTTCTTTTTGCTATTTAAGTTTTTACTCTTAAGATATGATATAAAAATTTTGCTACGGAAAATCAGTCGTTGGTATTTGAGAAAAAGGATAAATCAATAATTTTATCGTAACTTTCTTGAAATCACTGAAATAAAATATGTAAGCTTATTTTTTGGGGTCTCACCGGAATGGGATTCCCAACGGTTGTTCATGATATATCTATAGTCTATAAACGATGACTGAATTTTTCGTGTCTGGCCGACCCTGGAAGTTGAAGGAATTTTTTTTTTGTACATGCGTTACTGGTCATTACTGGTTGAGTGACCAGATCGTGTCTTCAGTCTTCGAAGATATTTCGAGTCATTATGATGATGATGATGATGATGATTATTATTATTATTATTGAATTTGTCCATATTTTAACACTGGCTTATAAAACGGTATTTAAAGATCAATTTCAAGGTTTATAAAAATAAGATAAATACTCTTGATATCTGAGCCTGAGGCTATAAACTATTTTAAATTTGAAGATGTTGAACTTTTGATGAAATAAAGTGACTCTTAGTGACTCATTATTCCAGAATCGATTGCTAGCCGTTTGCTGATTGCTTGCTAATAGCTATCTCTAATCGTTTACACATATTCAAGGAATTATGTCAAGTGTTGCAACTAATTAATCGACGACAATTTAGTGCGCAACAAAAGACTTTTATCATGGTAAAAAACAAAATATTTGCTGCCAAAACATTGGTTTTGTTAAAACCAGGACATTTTGCGTGTTTCTAAAAAAAAAAACAGGACATGTCCCGGAAAACCAGGATGTCTGGTTACCCTACGTTATGATTGAAAATATTATCTAGATTGCAAAAGAAATTATTATAATTATAGTAGTTTTTGCAATTGTGAAACTTATACAAGCCCCACGGAAACTAAGGATATTTATTGATCTGAATCCAATTTTACACAGGTTGTAATATGAAATATTGATTGAAATGTCCCCTGACGAATCAGCATAAAAAATTGGCATGTATATACTAAGAATTTAATAATATATAATGATTCGAAGGATTGCGTTTCTGATTGCTAAAATCGTTTCTCATTCCTAGAATTAATTTAAAGTTCGCTCAGAATGATGATTCAAGATGCTGAAAAAATAAAAATTTTGAATTTTTATATTGGATGAACATGCGAATTTGGAAGCCTAATTTGGAAGTTAGCAAATCCTATCTAATAAACCAAACATCGAAAAAAACTTGACTCGCTTTTATAATAGGTATATTTTAATCTTTATGAAGCACACTAAATAATTTTTGATTTTGGAGGCCGCACCATGTTTCTGGAATGAATTGTCATGAAACAATAAGTAAATCGAAGAAAAGAAAAAATCGAAGTATTAGATTTCTAATGGATTGAAAACAATGCAAATAAATGGAAAATTGTTGAGAAATCATGAAAAAATAATAAACTTATGTGAACATTTGGTTTGATAATCGAAAGCATCATTATTGAAAATGTATATTAAAAAATGCGCAGGTTAGAAACTTCTTTAAAGAGTTAATTCTCCTTCGAGCTGGAAATCAAGCACGGTTTAATCCTTCGTGATATTTAATCCGAATCAATCATTAATTATCAATTATAAATAGATTTATTTATTTATTCCAAATTTAGTTACATATACAGGGTGGCGACTTGACCGGTTAAGACCGGGAATTTTATTGACCGGAAAAAACACCGGGAATTTAATTTAAAAACCGTGAATTTACTTGACTCAACCTAGACTGTGAAAAATGCTACCGGAAAAATACGAGAAACGACCGCTTTCTTTTAATGCTTCAAAAGAGATCTCATCATTCGATTTAAAGAATGTCACGTTCCTTTAATCTGATTCTCAAAATATTTAAATATATCGATACGTCATGAGAGGAAGAATTTTATTTTTTTTTCGTTGCTCTATGAGATTTCTTTAGATGAATCGAATTTGATAATCGAATTCATGATAACCGAAACCTACTAGAAGAATTATTATCTTCATTTTTTCAAAAAAAAATGTATTTATCACGTTCTATTTTCTTTTCCTCATTTCTCTTACTTGGGACAGGGGATATCAGAAAATAATTATAGTTTTTATTTTAGGGCACGGAGTTTCTGTAAAGAAGTATAATTTCAATTGGAACAGGAAATTTTTCACATTGAACGGAAACTTTTTGAACTGATTATAATTCGGAAACTTGTTTCTTGAAAATGAGAAATTTTCGATTCACCTCTGGTTGGAATTGTACCCACTTTGTTCTTCAACTGAAAAATTAACTGTTTCTTTTTTAGCGGAAAATTGATCCTTTCTAGTTCAAAATTCGACAATTAGGTGGAATTTTGTCTGTTTGAATTTAAAATTTAATTATTTCGTCAAACTTCACACATTTTGTTGGATTTTTTTTTGCATAAAAATTAATTTTTTGTCAAGATCTAAACTATTCTAGTTAAATGTTCATCATTTCAGTTGAAAATTCGTCTTTCTGGTTCAAAATTCAACTAATTTAGTGTAGCATCTACAATTTCATTTGATTCTTCATCATTTTGTGTAAAAGTGAAATTACTTGTTTGAAAGTTAGTTTTTTTCGTTTTTTGGAAGTTAGTTTTCTTTTATAAGTAATTTTTTTTAACTGAAAATATAACTTGTTCCAATTGAAAATCTCATAGTTTTAGTTGAAAATTCATTTGATTAGTTGAACATCCCTCTTTGCAATTTAAAATTTGATTATTCAAATTTTCGTCGACAATTCATCTTTTTCAGTAAAAGGTAACTTATCTGTTTGAAAACTTAACTCCTTCAGTTGAAGATTCAATGTTTTAGTATAAAACTCTTATGCTTGTTTTGGAATGGGTTTTTAGACTGAAAATGTTACTGTTTGATTTTTGGTGGAAAATAATCATGTTTAGGTTAGAAATTCGACTATTTTGTTGAAATTCTGTATTTTGTCTTAGAAAATTATCCTTTTTATTTGAAAATTAATCTTGTTTGGATATTCACCTCCATGGTTGACAATTGAAGTGCTCCAGTTAAAAATTTATCTTTTTATTTGAAAATTCATCTTCTTGATTGAAAACTGAATTATTTGGTTGGAAATCCGTTTTTTTTTGTTATCGTAAATTGATTTTTTTTTATTGCAAGTCTAACTGTTCCAATTTATGTAAAAAAAAAGATTTTCGTTCTTTAAAATTTGAGCATTCTTTTCAAAATTGATTTATTTCAAATTGTTTAATCTGTTGTGTTGAAGAATCTTTAGAACGAACGTCATGAGTAAAAAGAAAAGGTTAGGGTTTTGCGACAAATGTAAATATGTTACTTCTAGTTGATCGGGAAAATTGAAAAACTTGAACGGGAAGAACCGGGAAATGGCCAGGATTTTGAAATCGTCCGCCGAATCGACACCCTGATATAGGTTCTTTCAAGATTGAAGATTTTCAATTGGGATATGGATTTTGAGAATCGAATATTCTAATTAATTCGCAATGTGGAAATTTCAAATTTGGATTTTTATGAAACGTAAATCCACTCACGTTTCTCAAATTTTGATATTTTGTGTACATAATATTTTCAGGGTTGCTACATTAGTCTAGTTCTAAAATTCCATGACTTTTCCTGGTTTTCCAGGTCTGATATTGAAAAAATTACAGGTCCATTTTTTAATCTTACTACTATCTTCCCGCGCTCGTTTAAATCGTTTAAAAGTAAAAAAAATTACTTCGTATCAGTTTTCAAATGTAGAGTTCTCTATAAAATTCTATAAATAATTAAAACTTTGAAACAAGGAAGATTAGTAAAGTTCCAGTCATTATTTCAAAATTCAATTAGGTACTTTTTCAAGTTTTCCAGTAATTTTTCGTTTAATTTCATGATCAGTTTGCAATATGTGTAGAAATTTTTGATTTTATATTTGAAAATTTTGAATACATATTAATTTCAACAAAATGTAAATGCTCTAAATAACAAGGCTTAGGTCCTCTGAAAATCTAAGAATTGATTTTATTGTAGAAATGGAATAAACTAAAGAGAAACATGTCATATCTTGTTATTTTAATTTTGCACTATTGGAATGAGGAAGCACATTTTTTTCGAGGAACTGTATTCTCGTATCAATTTCAAGTTTTACTCGTAATAAAGCATTTGAAAGGTGAAATTTGATGGAAAATTTGGAATAGATAATCACATTGAGAATTACAATAACGAGAATGATATTGGACGTAGTTCTCGACATTTCAATATAATTTGATATAAAAATCATCTTGAAGATTGAAAAAATTTCCATTTTTGACTATTGGCTTTAAGAATTGATGAAGGCATCAATAAATATTAAAAAATTAATGTCACAGGTGATAAATAAAACACTGATGTACATTTAAAAAAAAGTAAACAACAAAAGAGATATATTTCTATCAACCAAATATCAGATTAAAAAAATTCCATTAGCATTAAAATCTGAGTTTTACTGACCGGTTTTATTCGAAATTAATCTTATTACATATTCTCTCTTTTACTGAACTGTCACCCACCCTCCCTAGAAATTCAAGTTACGAAAATAGAAATCTCGTAAAAGGTGGCCTATTCTCAGCTAATTTGATACTTCAGGTTAAAAAGATTTATCTTTAGTGATTAGGAAGTGGTATGTTTTGTAATAATTGAAGTTAAATTTTTTTTTTTCGTTTGAGTTATTCATAATGTTGAAAAACAAAATTATTAAAATATCTGTAAAAGATGTCAATGGTTGAGAAAGACGTGTTTCGTAACGTGATTTATTCTTTTGACTTATGTCTTTTTCTCTTTGTACCTCTAGTAACAGTGTTTTGTCGAACTGCGTATGCGTTTAACCCAGTTGGAAAACGTTATCGTCTTATCATTACAATTATTATTTAGTCAGACATGTGTGTCATGCGATACTGAAAAGTAGAAATTCAATCATTGCCGTCCTGGGAAATATAACACAGGCATGCAATTATTTTCCTAAACACTTCGGGGACATATTTTGTAAATGATATTGCATAATGATTTTGCATAATTATTAGGAACTAGTTTCCAAACCAGTCAGGAAGAAATTTTTTTTAAAGAAATAGTGGAATAGCTTGTTTCCAGCTGATTGGATACATTTCGATGACGTTGAAACTCCAGTTGGAATTCTCTGAAGTCTGCAAAGGTCATAAATATTAGCTAAGCTGAAAGCATAAATAAATTATTTTATTTTTTCAGTTCCGGAAATAAGTCGAAAATTTACTTGCTTTTCTATTACGTTAAGCTGCTACGAGAGGCCAAAACTGGACAATACAAGTCCCTTTTCTGCTGATTTTTGTAAGATATCAAACCTTGCCAAAAATCTGTCGAATTCGAATGTAGACATTGAAAGAATTAAAATTGTAGCATAAAAAAAAAAATAATTATTCCAAAAAGTATCTTTTAAATTTGAAATTCGAAGTCTGAGAAATTTAATTAGGTAGCAAAGCGTCGAATAGAAAATATCTGATTCAGTATGAATACAGAGCAATAGTCTGAGTCATGAATTTATGTGGGAGATGCCACACTTTATATAACAAGAAAAATTGATATCTCCTTTCAACAGCAAGCTGATACCTTTTGCGAAAACTAATCTATCATTGGAATATCATGCGATTAATATTGCACGAAATGATGGAATACTTATTTTTTATGAACTTATTTCTTATATTTTTTTGCAGATTTGGAAATGGATAAGTCAGGACCACCACCACCTGGTTTCGCTCCCCCACCATCATATGCTGACGCAAATCCACCACAGCGTACGTGCCTAATTATAATTCATTCTTTATTCAGGGATACTTGAATTTATCTTTATGCGAAGATAAAGTGTAATTTATGCGAAATTCTGATAAGTGCGGAATATATATGAGGGTATTGTCGTTATTTTATAACAGAAATTAAACATGTTTACGTGCTTGTATTTATTTTTATTTATATTTCTTCTTTTAATTTTCGGAAGTAACGCGTTCATTATTTTTCGATACATTGTGCGTAAAATGCATTTTTACACACTCATATCAGTGCGTAAAACGGATTATTACGATACAATGTGCGTAAAATTAAAATCAAATTTTATCGTTATATTTCTATTTTCCAACGGAAAATGGTAGTATGAAGATAGTTTTTTTTTTTTATTTTGCTCACACAATCTCACAATAAGCCGTTTTACGCACGGAAATACATATATTTCCTAGAAGCTTAATTTTGCTATAGCCATATACGGTTCTAACAAAATTAATATTCATTATATAGAAACATTGAAGAATTTCATATTTGTTTTAGAACCAACTGTTGTGGTTATGAGATCCGTCACCACATTTGGGCCAAGTTCACAACCGATGACTTGTCCTTATTGTCATGCTAGTATTTCCACCCGGTGTGAGTCGAGTCCTTCCACAAAAACTCATCTCTTTGCACTACTGCTCTGCGTATTTGGGTAAGATTTATATAGATACTTTAAAAAGCAGGTGCGAGATTATATATTTTTCAACAATTTCTTTCCGAAAAGGTAGCCTACGAGTTTTAAGTAGCTTTTTAATTGTTTATTTTCTCATTTTTAGGCAGTCGTTTTTTGCAATAAATTATAGTAATTAATAATCATTTTTATTAACATAGATGCAGCTTTCTCTTAGGAATCCGGTGATACCAAAAACTCATTTTTCATAACAATGTCACTGATGTACTTTTTTAGTTTGTACGTCAGTGCATGCATGCCAGTATTTTTGCTCTCCGAAGTGAGTTCAAGGCCCTTCATTAAAAAAAAAAATTGAATTAATAACACCCTTAGGTGCTTCAACCTTCGAAAATAATTTAAAAAATATTTTTATTTGAACGTAACAAACTATAGATCATAAAAGCGTATAGAAAAAAAAGGACTTTAAGAGTCACGCATTGTAAATTTATTGATTTTATGCTTCAAAATGTTGGTAATTGAACGTTCCAAACTAAAATTCATTCCAAATCAATCTCATTATCGAAATTTACCAACTTTGAATTGAAATTTTTTGTAGTTTTAAATAAAAGTGTTTTAATTTATAAAATGTACACAAAAATTTGTGATTACGAAGTGCCTAAATATCAGTTTGTTTTCAAGCCTTCTAGAGTTTGAATTCAAAAATTTGAAATTTTTCAGTTCGAGAAGTGTCAATGGATAGATGATTCATCTGGCTGTTTCTCACAAGTGTATCTTTATGCACTCTTGATCAACATTCTAGAACCTACTTTTCCCCTATAATGATTTGTTTAAAGAATTAGTCCACAATCTTAGGGGCCGTACTCAAATTACGTAATAGCTCCAAGGGGGGAAGGGGGTCAAAAGATTCAGTTACACTTTGTTACGGAACGGGCGGGGGGGGGGCGTTTGATTCTGGTACGTCATT
>WSXT02066701.1:0-12452 GCA_011762715.2 Neuroterus valhalla | reverse complement strand
TAAAAAACCTCAGTTTTAGGCCAGTCCTGAAGATGCGAACTGTAACGTTTGCGAAACGTCGACAAATCTTTTTGTAGTTTGTACACGATCGAAACCAGAAATACCTTATTTCATCAATACGGTACATTTCCATAGAATTCCTTTCATAATAAGAGGCTTCTTTAGAAATTATTGTGACATTGTTGAAATTGAAGGTGCTGTTCTGTTCTATTGAGTGTTTGGCCGGAGCGGTTTTATGAACGGTTCTGTTATTTGGTCCGCAAACAAAAACTTTCTATAAGAACATAAAGAAATTATAATCACACGTGCCGACAAAGGCAATGTCACAGTAGTTATGGGTCACATTGGCTATACACGCAAATTTCTTGAATTACTCGAAGATACATCTACATACAGTGAAATATATAAAGACTCCACTAATGAAATCCAAGCTGATCTCAATAAAATGATAGATGAAATTCTATTACTTGGTTTCATTAACTCTGACACAGCAGGGTCACTAAAATGCACAAACAGGCACGCTCCAAAATATTACGGTGTACCGAAAATTCACAAAACAGGTAACCCTTCGAGCTTTATACTTATATACCTCATGATCTAGTTATAAACACAGTAAAAAAGAACTGGGAAAAAATCAAAAAACACACAAACTTGCCTCTTGAATACTACATCAGATTCTTAGGATACAGCCTGGAGAAAGCTTCTTGTTTTTTCCAAGGAAAATTTTACAAACAAACATTCGGCGTCCTTATGGGCTCCCCCATTTCTGCATCTGTGGCAGATCTTGTCATGGAAGAACTAGAAAGTGAAATGCTTACCAGGTTCCTAATACATAAACCACTTTTCTACTACAGATATGTAGACGATGTTCTATCCCGTCCACACAAAGATTTAACAGTTGATTTCCATCACTTATACAACAGCTTTCACGGAAGAATACAATTCACAATAGAAAATGAAAATCAGAAAAAAATCAACTTTTTAGACGTCACTCTTACCCACGAAAATGGCCAGATTCTTAAAAATTGGTACCGGAAACCCACTTGGTCTGGTCGCTACTCTCTTCATTGTTTTTCAAGACAAAAAGATCGAATCCCTATGGAAAAAGTACAAATACTGTCTACCAAATCACTTGTTTAGACTGCGGCAAACATTACAGCGGCCAATCTAAGAGATACTTATTGGTAAGAACCAAAGAACACGAAAAATCTTGCGAACAAACTAACAGAACCGTTGATAAAACTGCTCTGGCCAAACAATCAATAGAACAAAATTACACCTTTGATTCCAAGAATGTCACAATACTCTCTGAAGTACTCTCATATTATAAAAGGATTTTTATGGGAAGGTACCATATTGTCAAAAATAATAACACCACCAATATGAGATCAGATTTGGATGATATTAGTGGTATCTATAATAGCCTCATACTGTCTATAAATAATATTTATAATGCATGGTTTACGTACATATATGTAAATCCCTTAAAGGAATACTTTTCACCTATCCATTGAGTGTGACGATCCCCGTGTACCTTCTCTCACTTGCTTCTACATCTCTCCGTTGAAGTAAGTGGGAGGGGAGGTATGGCGACCACTCGCACCAATGGTCAGCGCTCAACCGATCGAGAACGCACATTGTATAATCATACCTATTATCCATCTTTGCCAAACGGCACCCTTGTATATATTAATTATTCCTACCTCACTTGGCCTGTGGGACGTCATAGAATTGACATGGTACCGAGGGGCGTCGCACTCTGAAATGTATTGAAATAGTTCGAACATTGATCGACGATTTCTTACGAATTTATCTAATTGTAAACGTTAACGTTTTACCTTGTTTTCGCGAAACGATGCTCATCTGCCCCTGAGTCGAATTCTAGAGTTCGTGATGCTCTACAATGATTTCGCAAGACATAAAATACTGTTTCCGTCTCAGAGACTGAGTGACGTTTTGAATATAATCTTAAATGTTGACAACTTTTCAATATTATGTAACATTTCTGAAAACTTCTACACAAGAACACAAAATTGATTAAACAACAGGAAACATAACATGTACAAGCATACCTTTCATATAACAACTACTACTCTCACATACATAATCATCACCATAAATTTAATTCTTCTACTCCAGAACAAATATTTTATCAACTTTTAGGCTGGAAATTGACTATTTTTGTACAATTGATAAGGACGACCGATGAGTCGTCGAAACGACTTCTATATACCTCGAGTGATCTCTCAAGCTAAATAATAAAGACAATTTTTATACCAGTAGTCTGCATTTTTCCATCTTCCCTAAATCCAACTAACCTGGTCGAAAAAAACTACACCGCTGAATTATCTTACATTAGTTTTGGTTTCAGGCATCGCAAAGATATGAAAAGTGAAAATGTCCGTCGGAAATCGAGCATGAAACACACGTTTTATGATGAAAATGTGTAGCTTCAGGTCATCAGAGCTTCGAGAAAAGTGATTCCCATCGATGCCTAATTACGTGGTAGATTTTAAGTATAAAGATTCATTAATGAACTGGGATCTCAAAAAGATGGTTCCACTGAATTTTCTTTCAAAACGGCATCATTATTGAAATAAACAATAAAGGAAGCCATCCAAGTGCAAGGTGTAAGTATGCAAGGAGAAGCGCGTATCTAATACATTAATAGGCGTAAAGCGTGGGATCCGCAAACGCGTGTCTGAGGCAATATATGCTCTCTAAAAACCCATAGGTATCTGACCTGAGGCTTATTCTGAAGTAAAATGTAGTAATCTTCCTACCCCTCCTTCTCAAGATGCATCGCTTGAATATTATTATATCACTGTATTTACCAATAGAGTTGAAGAGGATTATCAAAGTAAAGAACATGGTATGAGCCATCCTCATTCCTTTCAACTAGAGAAGAAACTGATGAACTGACTATACTATATAAAGAAAATGATATTTTCTCAGAACACTAAGGTCCTTAAAAACTCTCAATATGTCGTTCTTCGAACGTTGTAACCTTGATGAATTATCGTTATCTTGGAGTTTATACATATTAACCGCGGGCTTGCTCTTCTGAGATATTTATATTTTATTTGCACAGATCTCCCACAAAAGTTGCAGACAAAGAATATTTACGCTGGAGCTGAAGAGAACAAATGATAGCAGATTTTTCGTTATTTTAGTAAAAAATTATTTCACAAGCAGATAAATAGGATCAAAAAATAGGTACCATGAACTCAGATTCTTCTCAAAGGACTGTGCATCAATAAAAAATCCTTCCACATCGTTTGTTGTTACATTGTAAATAGATGCTTTCACAATAAAATACACCTAAATCCTAAAGAATGACAGGTTTCAGGTTCGGATATTAACGGCCTTTGCACAACTCTGCGAGTGCTGGAACGTAAATAGTAAGGGCCGTATAAAACATTTATATGTGATGTTTGTCCGATGGCAACTGACACGCATTGGCGAAATTTTACACTCAGGTTCACTGTTCGATCTCAGCGTACGGCATTGGCTGAATACAGCAGAGAGCGAAACGTAAACAGTGCCTTTCTCCAAACCCTCTGGACCGTCTCACCCACGTAGCAACATCCGCAGGGCGTTCAACACACCTTTGAGATTCCGCTTTAGTTGATCTGTGAGACAAGGAGACGAATACTGATGATAGATCGAAATCCAAAAAGCCTCCTCCATAAGGACAAATATTTAAGGAAACCGTGGAGTTTAATCCTTAAATAAAGAAGATAAATGTTCGAAAATATTTTCTCGAATGTTTGAAAGAGTAACTCTCCCGTGAGTGAATATCACTTCGCAACAAAAGTTTCGATTCATTGAGCTAAAAACCAAATGTGTTCGCGAGTCGACATTTATTTGCACAGTTATTAGTTTAATTTTGTACGTTTGATATACGTTTTTATACGTTTGGTGTCATCAATTTTATTTAGTGATTTTCAGGTAATTGGTTTCGTACCCATACTGCCTGAGGTAAAGGTTTCACAGGCACATAAACTCTTCGTCAAGCGACCCTTGTGAGTCATTATCTACATTTCCCACTTAAGTCATATTTCTAGTTTTCTAAATATCATAAGGTTCAGTTTCCTCATCACCACCTGTCTCGTCACTCTCTCTCAGCGAAACATACATTTTCATTACGAAAGTTGAATTTTCAATAATATAAAAAATTCTCTTGATAAAGGCATCGAACGCGTCCCCAGGCTGCAGATGGAGAGTCTGCAGAAATGAGGCATTCCTCAAAGATGGTGACGATTTCAGGATAAGGAGGAACATTAACATTCAGGTTTGTCTTAAGCCCTATGATCTGTCTGGAATAGATGAAACCCTTCGAAAGGGTCCCTCGGAAGATCTGATTCAAATAAAAGGTCGGAGCCAACGGTAGACCGAAGGACAAATATGCGCTTCAATAAACTGAAAGAGAAGTTTAGCTAGGCTAGAAAAAACGCGTCTCTAATGCAGTGTGTACTAAACTACATGAAATCCAGTAAGCCTTCTACGGCGAGGGGCCAATAGTTCGCTCACAAGATAAGGATCCATTATCACACATTGGAAATGTTGAAGTTGCTGACCAAACAGCACATTATGACAAGCTAAGGGTGTTATCCGTCACAGAAGGGAAACATAAAAGAGGAAAAAGTTGATAAGAATGCCTAAATGTTGCAAGAATATATCAATAAGGTGTAAAATAGGACAAATGATTACTAGATTCGTTTTGCATTTTTCGAATATATTTGATTATTTTGTAACTAATACTAGATCAAACATACAAAAGTGACAAAATAAAATATATATTATATTTTAATTATGGAAATTATTTTATGAATCACTAAGGAAATTCGTCACTTGAATGGCTGGATTCCACAACAGCCTCTACGCTCGTGTTAATAGGCAAGGGAGGGGATACCGCGATGCGCGAAGATTTTTTTGTGCCTACGGAAAGATGTACGCGCATCGCGGTACCCCCTCCCTTGCCTAATAGCCCGAGCGTAGAGGCTGTTGCGGAATGCAGCCATTCAATTGAACTCTGAATATCATGTCATATTTTGTAAAGCGGTGCTCTGAACAGAGAACGCTGGAGGGTAATTTTTTTTTACTTTTGGCTAGCTTTTTTTGGATATCCGACTACTGTGCGGCGGTCGTCTTGGTCCATTACTTTGCTCCTCAAGTCCCTGCAACACTGGGAGAATTTTCTGTATTTTTCGGCGAATCAGGCATGAAACGTGGCGCGGAATTACGAAACCTACTTAGCAGCCTCAAGAATAGATTTTCAGGTTTTGATCAATTTCTATAGAGAAAAATATTTCCTATCGAATGGAATCGGTTTTATATTGAAGAAAAATTACATGAAAATCAGAACATGCATTCTACGTGGCCGGTGAAGGGATTTTTTCTGCCCGTGCCTTAGAATCAGTGAACTACAGTGGAACCTCGATAACTCAAACCACCAGAGAGAGTGAAAAAACTTCGAGTTATCGAAAATTCGAGTCATGGAAGAAATATGTATATCTTGACGAAATTGTATTTGAAAAACGTTAACGGAACCTTCGTGAATTTTCCGGGAAGTACACTAAGTACAATATTGGAAAAGAGTGGAGTTCAGGCAAAAGACAAAAAATTCAAGATTTCTAAATACTAAACGAGTGCATGTTTTATATAAAGATTATTCCTTGTAAGAAAAACTTCTTGGCCCTGACAGGGCCGTTTGTTAAAAATATAGTATTCAGGATCAAGACACCATTGCACGAATTATGACTAGTTAACACTCAATATGCAGACTATTTCTTTAAAAAATTGGTCAGTTTTATTTGTTCTCGTTTTTTAACTGTAATGTTATCCATAGAAGATGGGTTGTTCTCGAATGAATTGTCCTAATATTTCCAGACCATCCGTGGCCTGGGAGAGTACTTGGTGCTGATTCTACATGTTATCACTAGCTGCCCCTTCTTCATTTGACTCGTTAGACTCTTCTTGAAACGTCGTCGCATTGAGGATTTCATTAACAGTCCGATAAGTTGTAGTTCTAACATCAGAGTCCACGTTGACGAATTCCAGGTGAGCTAAAACATCACATTTGTACATTGTCATCAATAAATATAATCAACACAAGTTCTATTTACCATTTGTACAACCTGCTTTGTGTAAACAGTTAGCAATTGTAGACTGTGTGACTGCTCCGCAAGCCATATGTAGCATTTCAATGGTATCCAGAAGATTGACGCCGTTCATCTCTTTTTCAGATCCCAAATTTCGTAAATTTCTTCGCATCACACTTCTCCGATAATGATGTCTCTCATTCTTGATTATTCCCTGGTCCATTGGCTGCAGTTTGGATGTCATACTTGGTGGCAGATAAACCACTCGGATTGCTTTCAGTTCATGCGAAAGAATCTTCGGATGCACAGGACAATTGTCGACAAAGAGTAGCACTTTCCTCTTTTGATTGGAAAATTTTTTATCCAAGTTGAAAATCCAAGATTCGTAGGCCGCTGACGTCACCCACGCTTTTTTGTTATTCGTATATGTAACTGGTAATAATTCCACCTTCCTCCTCTTAAAACATCTTGGTTTCTGCCATTTGCCAGTAACAACAAGTTTCAAATTTTCTGTTCCTGTCGTATAAGCTTCTGCCATGACTGTCAGACGTTCTTCACTTTTTTTCCTCTATGACAAGTATCCCTTTTGAATGTCAAAGTTCGGTCTGGTAAGCATCTAAAGGAGAGACTCATTCTGTACTCTTCGTAGTCACGTTCAGGCACAGCTGCACTCACACCTGATATGATTTTCAACAATTCCGTTCCTGTATTTGAATTTTTTCAACCAACCAGTGCTACGTTGAAATTTAAGGACAAAATTCTTCGCGAACTTCGCAACTTTTTCTTGGATTAATGGTCATAACTTGCTCAAGTTCAGGAAAACTTGATTCTTCAAACCTTTTATCCTGTGGCAAACATGGTGTTTCTTCCACTGGCTTCAAAATTTTATTCTGATCCTTTAATATCGTAGATAGAGTACTCGCAGGTATACTTCATTCACTTGCGATCTGTTTTCTTCGTTTCACTCCTTTTTTGACTTTGTTAATAATTTTTATTTTATCGCCAATAGTTAAGATTTCATGGATCGTTTCTTCTCCATCATGATACTTGACTTGACGAAGTTTAAGAATGAACTGACTCGAGTTTTGCTCACATCTTTCCCTTCCTTTATAAGACCCCACCCAGTGTCGGACAAATCTTACACACAAAGTTGGGGGTGATTATATTCCTTCTGTCTCAAGTCGAATATTTCACGCCGTACATCCACATTCTGTAAGCGTTTATGAATTCTCGCCAGGCCGGCGTTTCTCCGAATTTCGTCGTGACGATGTCCCGCGTCTCCCACCACGTTTTGGTCTAGGTATGTGTGAGGTATTCATGTGCAGAGCAGCTACCTCTCAAATTGCCCCTTACAAACAGGCGGTTGCTCACTCCATTTTGACATGATGGAGTAAGGGTTGGGCAGGTTCCGTTACTGCTGACCATCTTTCCATCTATGTCCACAAACTTTTTCCAGACTTTGAGGACAGCAAGATGTATGCGATACACTTGCATAATCGGAATAAGTGATTTTCATTATCCTCGAGAGGCAAGAAGGGGATTTAAAAAGACCTCTACCAAAGTATTAACAGGACAAACAAAGGATTGAGTAGAAGCTTGGAAGAAGATGGCTGTCTCAGTGAAATAAGCTCAATTGCAGGTGACTGTCTCAGTGAAATGAACTTAATTGCAGGTTTAGAATCAAACTTGAAATCATTAGACAGAGGCCTGTTAGAGCTCGCTGAAGATAGAATTTACCCAGACTGTATTCGGTTATTGCGTATAAAATATCGCGGCGGCTCAGATCGCTATGAGATGCACTGGGCGCTCGATCACTCGCTCTGAACTCTACCACACGCCATGGTACCGTCTCATAAAAACGCATGCGCAATCACTCTTTGGCCGTTCGATCAAAACATTTTTTGTCGGAAAAATCCCAATTCAAACAAAATTTTTTTGTTTCTTTACCTAGTTTTCTTTAACAGCATTGTATCCAAAAAACTTCACGTTCAAAGCTTCTCATAATTTTTGTATGCATTTTGAAAGAGAAGAATGTTTAACTTCCTAACATCGATCATTTCTGACCTAATGACGACACGTTAATTTTTCTATTCTGAGAAGTCATGAGAGTTCTTGATTCGCAATAACATGTATCAAAAAAAGTTGATAACACATTTGGTCGTTTTGAGTCATTTTTCTTCTACAGATGACCTAGCGCCCTTCAGGAGAGCTTTTGAATGACGAAATGCTTCAAAACCTAATATTTTCTTTTAGTTATATTTTCTAGTTTTTATTTCATTTAACAATCATTATTATTATTTATATTTCTTAGTTGTAGTCTAAAATATCGAAATTGAAATTTTGTTTGCACAGAAAAAATAGAGAATCCAATTCTCATTCTTCGAACTAGTGCAAGAGTTGGAGATAATATTGGAAGTTTCTTATTCTTGGCGAATTATTTTGGAGTGCGCAGCTCAAGGCACACGATGAGAATGTATTCGTTAGGGCCTAAGAAGTTTTCGCAAAAGACACATCACAATCATTGAATTACAGTAGTCGACGTTTCGCTTTTTACTTTTTTGAAGTTTAAGCACGTATTTAGGTACGTACAAAGACCAAGCGCGTAGCGTGAGTTGATACATAAACGAGTGCGGAGCTTGAGGTGAATTCATTATCGAGCGTGAAACGCGAGATCCAGCAGCCGCACGCCCTAGGCACGCTTAAACTTGCGAACTGTGTGCACAGCACGCGATGAGAATTTGTTCGCGCAGCAAGAAAATATTCTAACTCTTACAATAGTTCGAAAAATATCTATAAATTTACGATTCCTTTTACCGATAATAGATCCAGATAAAAAAAATTTTCCTCGAATCTCTCCTTGCCATGTTATCTTTCGTTTAGCAGCATCGTGCCAGAACGGGTCTTACCACGTATTCTGTTGCGTGATCTAAACCTTGTTAGTTAGCGTCAAAATAAGAATAAGTGATTTCACAATCTGAGATAAGGTCAACTGATTGCTCACCTGAGCTGGAATTCGGATGAATTCCCAGTGTTCAGGTTGAAGTTTGTTGAAGAAATTGAGATGGAGTTTCGTATTTCTGAACACGTGAAATCTCTCGAGTCTTTAAGGCTTTCGATATCGTATCAAGTTGTTCTTGTTGTTTCTTTACCTGTGACAAAATTAGGACTCAGTTTGTCCCATGAGCACTCTCTCTAGTATCGCTGCCATTTGCTTAACCTTTTGTTCCCTTTGAAACACTGTATCATGTTTTCGCTGCATTTGTTCTGCCATCTTTTACCGCATGTTTCAAGCTCTTTGTGTTTTACTAATTCCCCGTTTAGTCTGAGATATTTCCGATTTGATAACCTATTAGAATAAAATTGAGCTTGTTGGAATAAACAAAAATCATGTGCTCCCAGCAGGAAAACAAACTACCAAGTTGCCCGTTCTCTTTTGGAGTGTCGGCTGTGCGAGTGAGCCAGCCTAAGTTAGCTATAGTCTGAAGAATAAGAAATCTTCCTAACCCCTTCTTAGAATCCCCCAAAGAATTGTAAAGTTTGAATCACGGCTCCCGCCATGTGCTTTCGACATATGTAGAAACTAGATGCTGACCCTTCCCACGCCAGTTCTTGCAAAAATGCAACCCTTCATGAAACAATTCAAAATAGCATTCAATATTCATAAGAAAGATAATTAAGACCTCGTGAGTATCTCATGAAATGGCTAACCCATCCCCTGTACCACTACTCTAAAGAGAGCTGAGCAGTGTCTTTCAGAAAGCTAGCCCACATTCCACTTTAAGTTCTGTTTTGCGTTGAGTATTGAGTTTTCAGTTTGCGCATGCATGCCTGGCGCCCAACACTTGAAAAGAAGTTAGAGATTCTTGTTTTCTAAAAGGAACGTGAACTTTGAACGTGAAATTTTTCATTTTTCGTAAAACTTCGAACTCCGATATGCATCATATAAAAAAACTGGTCTCAAGAAAATTCGTCGATCTTTTTAAAATGAATAAATTTGTTTGATCACCTTTTTTTTGAACCCTGCATAGTTTGAGCGGAAATGTGTTTTTTTTTTAATTCTTAACAAGCTATTTCGATGGGTAGAACCAGAACCATGGGTCAAAAATGGGTGGTAAACGAACTCGTTTAGCATATGATCGTTTTTTTTGAAAGTTATCGAGTCTACTAATTGCAGGCAGACGGACAGACAGACACCTTCGCAAAAATCGTTTTTTTTTTCACTTGCGGGGTGTCAAAACGTGAAGTCTTATCATTCAAAATAGGAATGTAAAAAACTCACATGCTATTTTATATGCTATATTCAAAATAAAACGTTGGTTTCACAACCACCGTAGGGTCCACTTGAGAGAAACTGTCATCCAGGAAAAATAACACAAGCTCCCTGTTGATCTGCCATAAAATACACCTATGGCAACGTCTCTCGACCGTGAGACGAGGGACCACATGCACGACAAAATCACAATGGGGGTCCAGCAAAACTCTCGCGTGTCTTGAGGACACGGAGCGACCCAAGTATGACTGCTCTTTGCATCCATCCCACAAGTGCCACTGCATATTTTCGGGACACGGGTGTGGCTTCCAGGTTACTGACCAGTGGAGGCGTCGAACCTCCAAGAGCACCGACTATGAGAACAATTAATTTAACCGAATATCCTTGATGATGCCACTGTAGATGTTCTTTGAAATCTTTGTACCTCTTCTTTTTCTCGTTTTCCTTTTTCGGTTTCCTCTTTTGATGCTGTAGTCGGCCGGGGACAGGAATTCGATCAAGAACCTCGTTCGGTCACGTTTGTCAGGGAGCACGATGTCGGGTCTTGTGTGTTGGATGGGGGTTATTGTCGAGAAAAAGTAGTTCCAGTAGATTCAGCACTCCTCTTTCTCAACAATAGACTCTAATCCCCTTGGAGCATTCAGCGTGACAGGGTCTCGGTCAACGTTATTAGAGTGACAAAGATGGTGGTAGAGCACTCTTAAGGTAGCGTTGTGTATGTACAAATACGTCGTTCCTGCGCGAATAGACCAATTGAATAGTATATGCCATAGATGCTCAGGGAGTTTAAAACACGCCCTGCACCTATCGCTTGAACCCTCTTGATTTATTATACTTCTACGGTATGCTAAGGTGGAAATTACACCGTCCTAAGACGCGAAAATGAAACTTTTGGTTCCTTAATTGAGTTCAGGTGATTTCAGAAAAGCAAGCGTTGGCTCATGTGACAAGGATTGATCTTCTACAATTTCGTAAAAGTTTCCGCGCATCACCAATTCAAAAAAGTACAAACAAGAATATCCACGATATAGCTCAAAATGATAAAAAATTGCAAATGTATTGTCATTTTTCTATGAAATTATATTTTGAATAGGTGGAAGGGTTATGAAAAAAAGGTTTTAAGAGCTCAAATTTCTCTACGAAAACCATTACGTTATGGAAAATCTGAATTGATCAAAAATCGCTATTACAAAAATGGATGACATTTAAACAAAACAGTTGAATTTTGAAACCGAGGACACACATTTTTCAGGAAACATTTGAAGGTAATCCAAAGTAAAATATGTTGTTTTTCAAAGGATTTTAGACGACACGTATTTTACCGATTTGATAAAAATTTTTTTTTGACAAACTTAGGAGCGTTTGAATTTTTAACGCTCGTAATGTCGTTCATCGAAAATTTATCGGAAAAAATATTCGAAGTCTTTTAGTATTTGAAAAAATGCAGATATTTGGAATTTCTTCCCGGATTCCTATAGGTCTTATTATTTTGTTTCAGATTCCAGGAGGATTGTTGATTTTTTCCCAAGTTAGTATAAATACAGACAATATATCCTATATGAGTTTACCTTGTGCCCGCGTCTTGGGAAGGAGAAAGAATTTTTTTTCCTCCAAAAGAATAAAAACTTACAATTTCTGCAGAAAAAAGAAGAGATGTGAGAAAGGTTCAAGAATCAAAGTTATTCTTCTAAAAAAGAATAAAAAGAATAAATACAATTTCTCACTGACATAAATAATCAAGGTGGGTTTAAATCAACACGAAAAATCAATTTTTCCTAACAATGTTCCCCTAAAAATGTAAACAGTCGAAGAAAATATTCACTTTTCTTGTTTACCTGATTTATTTCAGCGAATATTTCGATAACGACGCAAGATAGAAAAAAATCGCTATGAAACTTTTTAGTAGAACTTTTTTAAAGGAAGAACTTTGATTATTGAACATTTTCCACATCTCTTCTTGTTTCTGCAGAAACCGTGCGTTTTTATTCTTTTAGAGGAAAAAATAGTATATTGAGCAACGAGTGCGGGAAGTCGCCAATTGCCCACGAATGCGGGGTTGGGCGCACGAGCGAAGCGAG